>VBSM01003206.1:5679827-5766077 GCA_008086735.1 Cheirogaleus medius
CTTAGAAATAAAGCTGCAAAAAAAAAAGAAAGAAAGAAAGCTGCTATGAACATTAATATTCAAGTCTTTGTATAGACATATGCTTTCATTTTACTATTAATCTTCTTTCATAAAATACTTGTTCAAAGATTTTGCCTATTTTTTATTGACTTGTTTGTTTTCTTATTAAAGCTTTACGATTTGTTCACATATTCTAGGTACAAGTCTTTTATTAGATATATGATTTGCAAATATATGCCCTGATAAACATATCCCAGCCTATGGCTCTCCTTTTTATTATCTTAGCAATATCTTTTGAAGAGCAACAGTTCTTAATTTTGATGAAGTCCAGTTTATCTTTTTATACTTTTGGCATATCTAAGAAATCTTTATGTAACCCAAATTCTCAAAGACTTTTCTCCTGCATTCTTCTGGAAATTTTATAGTTTTAGGTAACATTTAAGTCCGTGATCCATTTTGAGTTAATTTTGTATGTAGTACGGTTGCATGGCTCAAAGTTCACTGTTGCTCAGGGTTATCCAATTGTTATAGCACCATTTGCTATGTTGAAAAACTCTCTTTTCTTCACTGAATTGCCTGTCCAACTTTGTCAAAAATCAATTGACTAAATACCTGTAGATGTATTTCTGAACCAGCTATTCTGTTCTACTGACCTGTTTTTGTTTTTTTTTTTATCATTACATCAATTCTACATAGTCTTAATTCTGCAACTTTTACAAGTCTTGAAATCAGTCAAAGTCCTCCAACTTTATTCTTCTTTTTCAAAGTTGTTTGGCTATTTCTGGTCCTTTGCATTTCCTTATGCTTTTAGACTTGGCTTGTCAATTTCTACAGAAACCTTGATGGGATTTTGGTTGGATTGTGTTGAATCCATTGTTTAATTTGGGAAGAATTAATAACAGTATTAAGTCTTTCAATCCATAAACATGCTATATCTCTTAATTTATTTAGCTCTTTTTAAATTTCAGCAGTATTTTGTAGTTTTAAATATACTGGTTTTACACAACTTTTGTCAGATACATTCTTAAATATTTCATATTTTGGATGCTATTTTAAAATGGGTATTGTTTTTTAAAAATGTATTTATGCTTGTTGCCACATATAGAATACAGTTGACTTTTGTATATTGCTCTTGTATTATGCAACCTTGCTAAAGTTACTACATAGTTTAGTTTTCTTTTGTAGATTCCACAAAATTTTGTATGTAGACAAATCATGTCTTCTATGAATAAAGACATCTTTAGTTCTTCCTTTTTATTCTTGATAACTTTCATCTCTTTTTCTTTCTTGATTACACTTACAGCCTGCAATACAATGTTGAATAGAAGTTGGCATAATGGACATCCTTTCCTTATTCCTGATGTTAGGGGGAAAGCATTCATTCAGTCTTTCACGTTTAAGTATGATGTTAGCTTTGGTTTTTTTGTAGATGCACCTTAACGGGTTGAGGAAGTTCCCTTCTATTCAAAATTTGATGAGAGTTTTTATTAGGAGTGGATGTTGAAATTTTCTAATACCTTTTCTTAATCTATTGAGATTATCATATTATTTTTGTTTAGTCTGTTGATCAGCATTCATTACTTTTCTATTTTAAACCCACCTTCCATTCCTTGTAAAAAGCCTACTTGGTCACAATTTATTGCCCCTTTTATACATTATTAGATTCCATTTGGTAAAATTTTGTTAAGAATATTTGCATCTTTGTTCCTGAGGGATATCGGTGTATAGTTTTCTTATAATGTCTTTGTCTGATTTTGTTACCATGTCCTCATAGAATGAGTTGGGAAAAATGTTTAATTTTCTGAAAGAGTTGTATAGGAACTAATTTGATCTTTGAATGTTATGTAAAATTTCATCATGACACTGTATACTGTTACACTTCTAGGATTATTTTAAAAGCAATGGTTTTTGCTGTGAGTGAGATGTATGGAAGATTTAAACATCTGATATACATAATTCATTCTTTGTTTTTCCACAAAGGACCGTCCTCCCTCTAATATTTGGAAGAAAATAGATCAATCCAGGGACTATAAAAATGGCAATCAACTCAGGGAATATCAACTTGAAGGACTCAACTGGCTCTTGTTCAATTGGTATAATAGGTATGTAGTGTATCTTCACAGAAAAAATTTTAGTGTTGTTCTTTTTTTTTAATAGATGCCAAAATATATTATGTAAAATAGATACTGATGTTGCTATATTGCTATTGTCATGAAGTCTTCATTATTTTAAGTGAGATTACCTCAGGAAAAGATGTAAATTACATTTTAGGATTTTAACTACAGTTGCTTTGTTTAAACATGCACCAATCAGAATAGAAGAAAGTTGGTATGTTGATTAATAATTAAATTTGAAATACCTCCTGAAACATCTTCTGCGTTACAGAACATTTTCTATGTTCAGCTTACCAACTCATGTCACTATCTGCTAACAATTGGTTCTAGTTAGTGAGTTGTGAGAAAGATGCTCCTGTAAGATTAGATAGATCTCTGTTATTTAATGTAAATCTTCAAAGAAGTAGATTGTCAGTAATTGATGAGAAATGGAGTGCAAAATATGAGAACCTAGTAATGAATTGCCTCATTCTTATTAATTATTTTCCAAGTTGTTCAAAATGCTTTGTAGAACATATCTTACATTATTCTAGATGAAAAGACAATTACAAAAGAAGCAAAAAAGTGGTATCATGATTGAGAAAGAAGTATAGTAGTGTATACAAAAGAGCAAATAAAGGCACTATTATTAGTAATAATAGCAAAATTTGATGACACTTTTATTCAAAATCATTTTTCTGTGTTTTTACTTCTCACATTATTCTTCTGAGTTTTTTTTGGTTTTTTTTTGACTTAGTAATGGTAAGTCACAAAACTCAGATGGAGTGAGCAGGACCTGTAGTCCTCTTTTTCCTGGTTTACATTTTTTAAATGTTAATCATCATTTTTCCCAAGAGAAACATCCAGATAAAATAGTTAACAAAACATTTTTTTTAACTTATCTTCCCTCATCATTACCCTTTCCCATTTCCTACATTGCCAATTTTAAACTTTCACCACTTTCCTCAAGCCCTTTATCACAAGTCTGTCCCCTTCACTCTATGTGTGACTGCTTCATAGAGAAACCTGGGGGCATTAAGTGAATTTCATTCAAATTCTTGCCTGTCCTCATATCCAAGCCTACAAGTGTATCTCCACCCATAGCCATTCTTACCTCTATCCTCTTGTATTAGAAGTTAAAGGTTCCTTCCCCAGGACCAATGTTAATGCTGCCACCTCAACTCTTTATATGCCATCTCATCCAGTCTTCTCAGGATCTCACTTCACTTATCATCCTTGTCTTTTGTATTTACTCTCAAGCCATCCCTGAAGATTATTGCCACCCTATTGGTCTATGAACAAATTTGGGTTTGACCATAAAAAGAAAAAAGAGGATGGGTACTGTGGCTCATGCCTGTAATCCTAGCAGGACGCCAAGGTGGGAGGATTCCTCAAGGCCAGGAATTTGAGAGCAGCCTGAACAACATAGTGAGACCCTTGTCTCTACAAAAAAATAGAAAAACTAAGGTGTGGTGGCATGTGCCTGAAGTCCCAGGTACTCAAGGAGGCTGTGGCAGGGGGATTGCCTGAGTCCAGGAGTTTGAGGTTGCAGTGACCTAGGGTAGCACCACTGCACTCTAGCCCAGGCAACAGAGTAGGACCCTGTCTTGAAAGAAAAAGGAAAAATACAGACCTCTTGGCTTTGCTTTTTCTTCTAGCTACCTTGAGCCCTTCTTGGTAACTTCCTAGGCACATTTCTATGTAGAGTAGCCTGCACTAGCTCTTCTCATTTCCTCATCTCCCATTCTCTTTTCAACCTGTTGTAGCCTGAATTTTGTTTCTGTCTCCTTTCTGAAAGTCTTAGTTTCCCAATCTATGGGATATTTTTCAGCCCCAATTTGCTTCCTCTGCTGCATTATATAATAGTTGATACTCCTTTCTTTTTTAAACTATTTCCCCATTCTAAAACTCAGCGACTTCCACAGTGTAACTCTCTCCTGGCTCTCCAGTACCTATGACTATTCCTTTCAATACTCTGCTGGTTACTCTTCTTCTGCCTGCCCTTTAGATGTTATTTTTTCTTGCCCCAGGTTCTGTCTTTAGCTTTCTTCTCATATTACATGTTTGTTCTCCCTAAGTCATTTCTATACCCCCGTGCCTTCACTTAGCAGTAATATTCTAATGGTACCATATTTTATCTCTAACTAAGGCCTTGAACTCTAGGCCCATATTTCTCTTTGCCTCTTGCTACCTGAATGTCTATCTCAATGATTCTGTAAACACAACAGATTCAAAATTAATTTTATTGTTTCCTGTTGCTTCCATGTCAAACTTGTTCTTCCTCTGTTTTCCATGTTAGTTAATAATACACAGTTCATTTAGTCACTCAAACTGAAATACGGCTGTCATCCTATACCCAGTACATCTAGTTGGTACCTAGGTCCAATTCATTCTCACTCATAATTAGTTCTGGAATCAGTTCTCTACTTTCAGTCTCTCTTCCCTTAGACCAAGTGCTCACACTTTCTTCCCTGCACTGTTAATGCTACTTTCCCAATTAGTGTTCCAACTTCTAGTCACCTCACCCTCTAATATCCACAGTAGCACCAGAGTCAACTTTAAAATACAAACCTAATCTCATTGGGTTTCTTTTTATAATTTTCAGTGATTCTCATTGCATACTAGAATGATGTCTAACCTCTTTTCTTAATGACCCTACTTATCTCAATAATCTCCCCCTCCCCCCTCACTCCCCTCAAAACCATATTAACCTGGTTTCAGTCCCTCAGTTGATCAGGTTCTTTACACTTCTCCTTTGCTGAGCTCTTTGGCAAAATCCTACTCATTATTGACTTCCTTTCTGAAGGAGGCCTTCTGTCATCTCTTCTTGGCAAAGTTGTTACTTAACTCTTCTGAGCTTCCATAATAAACTATGCTGATAATTCTTAACTGGCCACATGTCATAATCATCTGTGGAGCTTTTTTTTCTTAATTACATCTGATTTGATTCTACTCTATACATCTTGAATCAAAATGTACAGGGAAGAGATCCGAGTATCTGATTTTTTTCCAAGCTTTGTAAGTTCCTCTAATGCGCAGCCATGGTTGAAAACTAGTGCTTTATCTGTGCTTCTATGATGGCACATTTCATGACTATATATTTAGTTGCATGTCTGCTTCTCTAATAGATATAAGTCCCTGGAAGGCAAAGAACATATTTTATTTCTTTTGTATCCCATCTTTACATGCTGTCCTGAGAGAGAGAAGGTATTTAATAAATGACTCCTGAATAAATAACATATTTAGTTTGCCTTGCTCTTGCTTGCTCACTCTTTACAAATTCAAACATCAAATGGGTGGTATCTTTATTTTGGAGCTACAGAAATCTTTAGTTGTCTCTTTGTAGGATTATAATAAAATTGTAATCTTGAACCTACTCTGCACTTTAGCAACTTTTCCATTTTTATAAATGCAAGTATTATTATTTGATCTTTGGTTATTTTTGTATATTTATCTTTTAAAACATTGTAGTATACAAAAACCCCAATGTATGCATGGATAATATATTTGTTTATTTCAGACGAAACTGCATTTTAGCAGATGAAATGGGTCTTGGCAAAACCATTCAATCAATTACATTCCTCTACGAAATCCTTCTGACTGGTATAAGAGGACCTTTCCTGATTATTGCTCCACTTTCTACTATTGCAAACTGGGAGAGAGAATTTCGTACATGGACTGATATTAATGTTGTGGTTTATCATGGGAGCCTGATTAGCAGACAGATGATACAGCAATATGAGATGTACTTCAGGGACTCACAGGTGTGTTATCGATGATTTTGTTTATTGCTTAAAAGGCTAGGGCTGAAAAAGATAAGCTTTACATATCAATTACTTTCAAATTTAAGATAAATTTTGATTGCCTACTTAGATCTTAGTTTAAACTTTTATTCATCATTTTTTATTTTATAATAAATTTTAGTAGCTGAAGAGAACAATGACAAAAGGCAGTTTAATGGTCTAGTACACCATAATGAAGTATGCTGATTTATACAAATATACAAAATTGATTTTAATCCTTAAATTTTCAACTAGAATAATGATTTTACTAATTGTTTTAAAATACACATTAGATTTATTTTTAGAATAATAGCTATCTCTTTGATTGTCCTTTGGCTTTTTTTCCTACATTTTTAAAATTGAAATCTTCATTGAACACCATTGGTTTAAATGCTTTTTGAGGTGAAACTATAGGTTCTCTTCCGTGTTCAATGGGTTTTGATTTTTGGACTTTAAAAAAAAAATTTGGTTTGTTTTGTATAGCAATACAGGCATACCTCCATCTTTTTCTCCTTAGGATTGGTTATTTCAGTACTGTAGCAACTTGATGGTTTTCTTCTCCCCTGTATTTTAGAGGCACATTGTCCATTTTGCTTTGGCCACTTAACTCTTTAGGAAAGGATTTCCTGTTCCTCCTAAATACACAGACCATAAAACAAAGAGATGACAATGTAATAAAGAATAAGACTAGAAAATATGAAGTGCCAAGTTGCAGTCTTTTTTTAAAATGCAAAATAGCCTTGGACAAGATACAGTCTTAAATGTTAATATGAATCATTTTGGATAAAAATCTTTATTAAGAAATAAACAAAATCAATAGCTACAATTCACAAAGAATTATACTTTTTAATTGGAAAAAGTTTATTGCCTAATACTCTTCCTCAAAACCACCTTAATATTTTTCTTTTACTTATTCTACTATTCTAAAAGTATTATAATAATGCATGGCCAAGTCATGGGATATGACAGAAGTTGATATAAGATAATGTGTATGGCCTTCTACTTTTGCCTCCCATTTGTAACTGATTTTCCACCTATTTGAGGCTGAAAATGGATTAATTAACTAATTTTGTTCCTGTGACCTCATTTTCCTTCTACTTCCAAGGTCAAAACAATTACTTTTATATGAAATTAAGCATCTATATACTTCTTTAATTATTCCTCACTTGAAAACTATCACTTTTGCACCTTTGGAGTGTATAATATCTTAATTAGGTTATAGTTTGATTCCTTTCTGTAATGTTTTATTATTCTTAATCATACATTTGTAGAATTTTAGAGCTGTGTGGTATTATAAAAATGATTTAGTTCAACTTTTTTAATTTTTACAGAAGGCAAACTAAAATCTTGAGACTTTAAGAGATTTTTAATAAAGTTACAATTTTACTATATTTGTCATATGAGTTTGGCTTAAATATGATAGCCAAAAACCTGAAAGATTCTTGATGTGTAATAAACTGAATTGTATATATTAAATATTATATTTTGTGGTAAATGTTATAGATTCTAGAAGGATATTGTCTGAATAGATTTTAAATTTCAAAAGATAAAGATGTGTCATGTAATGAGATAAATAGATCTGTACTTCAAATTTAGAAATAACTTTTAGAGTTAACTCTAAAATATATCTTAATGTAAATTAATTGAATATTTTATTTCTCTTTGTAAGTTATCAAATAGCTCCAAATTAAAATAGTGCTAAAATTATGCTAAAACTTCTCTAATTGCCCTGGGAAAAGTAACAGAAATGATAACACTAATAATCACAAACATTTATTGAGTATTTACCATGTGCCAGGCATTATACTTGATAGCTTACATATATTATTTCACTTAATCTTTGTAATGTTAACCTTGTAAAATAGATAATATTATCCCTGTTTGAAACATGAGGAAGCCAAGGCATAAAGTAGTTATATATGTTGCCCCCAAACCACAGAGCAAAACTGGGATTAATAAACCCAAGTCAGTCAGACTCAAGAGCACTTGTTAAACATGATGATATCAGCTTAACTGAAATATTATATCCCAGGTTTTTAGAGCTGTATAAATGCCATAAATTTATAATTTATACCTATTCTACTGGAGCTGTTATTCAACATATTGCCCAGTGTATGCAATCAACATGAACTTATCTAAAATTAAGTAGCTTAATATGAGTTAAAACCTAAGTCACAATTGTTCTTAACCTTTCCTTTCTTTTACTACCTAGTAGTTTATGTTTTCAATCCTATTTAAACGCTCTGTTCACTTAGATTCCAGGACTTCATGCTGTCCTACATCACCACTTATTACTTCTCAAGCCTCCTTTATTGGTTCCTTCTTCTCTGTGTCTAAACTTTGGAGTGACCCAGGGCTCAGTCTTCAAACTCTTTTATATCTATACTTATTTTTTTAGAGATTTCATTCATACACATAACTTTAAATACCATCTGTACTGCTGGAAACTCCTAAATCTATACCACCAACTCTAAACTCTTAAATTCCAGAGTGATATCCAAATGCCTACTTAACAATTCCGTGTGGTTATAGCTAATACACATCTCAAATTTAACATACACAAAACCAAAATCCCAAACTTCCTCTTTTTAGTAAATAGCAACACAAACTTCCGGTTGTTCAAGCTAAAATTTTCAGAGTCAAATTTGAGACCTCTTTTTATTTCATTCCATACCTGTCTATTACAAAATCCTGTTGGCTCTGCCATCAAAAGATATCTAGAACCGACCACTTCTCATGGCCTCAAATGATGATTTCTTGATTGAATTACTGTGGTAACTTTTAAACTGGTCTCCATGATCTTGTCCTTGGCCTCTTCAGACCATTTTCACCACAACAGCCAAAGGGACTCTTAAAATGTATGTCAAATCATGGCACTTCTTCTCTCAGACCCTTTCAATAGCTTCTTGCTCAGAATAAGTGCCAAAGTTCTTATCACAGCTTTCAAGTCCCAATCCAGTCTGCCTCATCCCCTCCCCACTCACTAGGTTTCAGCCACTCTGGCTTTCTTACTGTCACTGGAGTACTGCCAAAGATACTCCCACCTTAGGCATTCATACTTCCTACTTTTTTTTTTTTTTTTTTTTTTACCAAGAATGCTTTGTTTTATACAACATGGCTTCCTCCCCATCTTCAGATCTGTGCTCAAATGTCACTTCTCATAATGTTCTCCCAACCACCCAATGTAAAATTGCAGTGGTCCTCTCCAACCTTACATATTCTTGTTTTATTTTACTCCACAGCCCTTATCTCTTTCCAACTTATTTATTTTAAAAAAATATTTGGTTTGTTTTCTTAATGACTGTATCCTACATTAGAATCATTGGAATGTACATTGCAATTAGATAACTATTTTTGTCTTTTTTGTTTACTGCTATGTCTCCAGCAACTAGAACAGGGTCTGGCACATAACACTCAATAAATATTTGCTGAATAAATTATTTGGATGGCTAATTATTCACTACTTATTTATCATTTGTGAACTCTTAGATGTTAAGTAATAAACACTATACTGGAATCTCATTGGCCAGATTTTATAATGACCATTTCTTTCTTGACCGAAATTGTTATTATAATTCATAAAAATTACCATAAAACATTTTACCATTTTACCAGGGAATACTTATTTGGATATAATTATAAATAATTATATTGGCATAATTTTTGACATTATTAAAAACAGAGCAACTTAACAGTTTTAGTGCTAAAATTCCTCATTGTAAGGAAGTGTCTATGCATATATAAAAATTTCAGTGGAAAATTTTTTATAGCTGATGTCATTATATGCCATTTGACAGGAATAAAAAATACAATTAAGACATTCCAGCCAATTATTACATTTGATAATTTCTAGGGACGTATCATTCGAGGAGCTTACAGATTCCAAGCCATCATCACCACTTTTGAAATGATTCTTGGAGGCTGTGGAGAGCTTAATGCAATTGAATGGCGATGTGTGATTATTGATGAAGCACATAGGTTAAAAAATAAAAATTGTAAACTCCTAGAAGGTCTGAAACTCATGAATCTGGTAAGTAACTTAATATCATCACTATGACCTCAATTTCTTATCTACATATTAATAGTAGAAAGTCATAGAGAGTCATAGTTAATGCTAAAATCTTCTTATTTTTAAATTTTAGAGTATAGATCTATATCTGAATCCTGTGATAATTGAGGGTTTTTGTCTTTAATTATTAAGGAAAAAAATCATACCTGCTTTCTAAGACTTAAAAATGTTTATGTTCTTTCCTCCAAAAACTTTAGTAATTAATTTCTAAAATTAAGAAAAGGAAACCTCTGTAGAGTGTGTACTGTTGAAAAGAAAATAAAACTATAAATTTTAAGCCATAAATTCCTCAATAAAAAGCCCTTTTGCAAAAGTTACAATATTATTCAGATCATTTATGGTGAAAGGATAGAGTTCCTACATAACTCTACATGCTTAACATATGTTGGTTATAATTAATAATGGGATTTCTTAAAGTCATCTTTTTGTTAGTGTTTTTGCTCCTTTCAAATGAAAGTGGTTTTTAAAACATCTTGATTTTTAATTGAGATCACATAATTAGTACACAAGCATTTGAACAAATAAATGTACAGAACCACATACAGTAAAAAATTAAATTGCTCCCTCTCCATCTATGCCCCACATCCAGTTTGACTCCTCACTCTAGTATTGACAGTTTGATGTGTATCTTTCTAGACCATTTACTAGCATATATGTATATTTGCAGGTATACAGATACATACACAAATATTTGGTTTGGAGATTTAGAGGTTTTGTCAAAATAAAATTTTAAATGATAATAATTTGTACTATCATTTAAAATAGTCTTCTGTTAGTATTATGTTTAATTTTTAATGACATTCTAGTTTAGAAGCAGATTGCATCCTTTACAGTTTTGGATTGTAATCTCAATGATTCGATAATTTGTTCTTGTATAAAAAGTTAAATGATGGTCATCATCCAAATTATAAATAATGAGTACTCTTTGGTATACAAATTACTGTACCAAGAACACTAGAGTACAAAAGAAACAAATACCCGCTTTGTTCTTAGAAAGTTTATTTCTTTGCTTCCAAAATTATTTAGAATTTTTAAAGGCATGAATGGGTAAAAATTAATAGCATACAAAATGAGGTATTACAAGAATGATAAAAAGTTTTTAAAAAGTGGTTAAGGTAGTATATTACTGAAGATTTGTGGGTAGAGATATATTTTGAGTTAACTCTTGAAAATTATGGCCAGAAAAATATTTGCTTTTCAAACACTGAAAATTTGATAACCTAAGTCAGTTTTCTTATAATCTTCGTACTATGATGTTTGATGTGAATCGTTCTTTCTTTGTGTAGGAACACAAGGTGCTCTTGACCGGCACACCTCTCCAAAATACAGTTGAAGAACTATTTAGTCTTCTTCACTTTCTTGAACCCTTAAGATTTCCTTCTGAATCAACATTTATGCAAGAATTTGGTGATCTGAAAACAGAAGAACAGGTATCCTATTGCTCTTTGTAAACAAATTCATCAAATTTCTTACCATTATAATTATTTTTTATGTATAATTGAATATGCACTTATTATATATCTTTTTATCATCTTTTTATTCAGGTACAGAAACTTCAGGCTATCCTGAAACCAATGATGTTGAGACGATTAAAAGAAGACGTGGAAAAGAAGTTGGCACCTAAGGAAGAAACCATCATTGAAGTAGAACTTACTAACATTCAAAAGAAATACTACCGGGCTATTTTGGAGAAAAACTTTTCATTTTTATCCAAAGGAGCAGGACAAACTAATGTACCTAACTTGGTCAATACTATGATGGAGCTCAGGAAATGCTGTAATCATCCATATCTAATCAAAGGTAGCTAAAAAGGATTACAATGAAAATTTTTTTCTTTCAACAAATACTAATGAATACAAACAAAACGCCACTACAGCTGTGGCAGAGGTTACAACTCTGTGTTCTTGTGTTCTGAGGGATTACAAATGTTTCAGAATCAGGGACAATGTGAACTACTTTGTTACAGTGTCTGGTGTTAGCACACCAGGTTACAAGAGCAGGAGTTTGTTCAGTATGATTTGGACTGAAATTCCTCCTCCAGTTTAATCTTCCTTATGGACAAAGACAGCAAAACTCATCTTTGGGCTTTTGCATTTACATTTCATTCCTTGTTTCTTTCCAGTCTAGGTACCACACTTACTGTTTCATTTTTTGTGTTGTAATAATGTGATTTTTAAGGTCTTGCCAGGTTCATTACCAGTGTTCTTTCTGTACAATGCTTGTTTTTTTCACTTATTCCTAGGAAATACTTAAGTACCTAAGATACTTACTTCATTCGAGACAACTGAAGTCTCTCTTGGAATTCTTGTACTCTTTTATGGCTAGACAGGCTGAGGGAAGGAATTCAGAGAGCCTCCTTAACTCTGACCTAGACTCTCTGAAGGAAGTATGCAGCATATAACATGGCTTCTCTTTTAATTTTTTCTTGTTTCCTTGTTTTGATGGCTAACAAGATGCTCATAGACACATCCAGATTAATTATGATTGTTTTCAGTGATGACCACTGCTAAGATCAGTATTTAAATATTAGATGTTTGTTTTTAAAATATAACTTACCAGGGTTAGGACCACAGTGTCATTAATTCTTTCCCTAATAGCATTCATTAAACATTTAGCAAACATCATGCAAGGCATTATGCAAAGTGTTTGGGAAATAAAAAGATACTTAAGACATTGTCTGTGCCATCAATGGAATTACAGTCTGGTTTTGGTGGAGATTTAGCCAAAACATAAATAATCCTAACAAAAGCAATGTTTATTTCTTTGACAGGTGCTGAGGAGAAAATACTTGGAGAATTTAGAGATACATATAATCCAGGTGCTTCTGATTTTCATCTTCAAGCAATGATCCAGTCTGCTGGTAAATTGGTCCTTATTGATAAATTGCTTCCCAAAATGAAAGCAGGAGGTCATAAAGTGCTCATCTTCTCTCAGATGGTACGCTGCCTTGACATCCTAGAGGACTATCTCATACATAAAAGGTAAAGCATACTGTAATCCATTGAATTGTACTATGAATTATACTAAGAATATGTTATTAAGATTTGTGCAGCACTGTACTGTAACCCAACTTACTATCTTTCTCTTTACCTAGATAAGAATGCATTCAAATCTGTAAGTAAAGATTGCTTAGGATTATGTGTTGTGTGTTTTCCTAACCTGCATATGTTGCAATAGTATTTAGGGCTGATGAGACTGATTAAGAAAACCCTGCAAATTGATAGGTATTTGTTGACCTGGGAATGGGTTAGTAGTGTATATTTTACTTGATTTGTAGACTTCATGGTAATGCCACTTTAAATGAACTTATATTTAAGACAGCCATCTTCAAAATGAAAAAAAATGATTTGAAGGGTGTATTGGATCTATTTCGTTGTAATAATTAGAACCTTAAGTTGTACTTTTATTCTTATGTACTATGTAAAATATGTTCATCCTTTAATCTTTTCCAATTTGTTTGATGTGGGTTTTTTGTTTTGTTTTGTTTATTAGTACATGACAGTAAGATAGTCTTAACTATTGTCTAATGAGGCCAAGTACTTTGGGAGGACAAGATGGGAGGATCACCTGAGGCTAGGAATTTCAGACCAGCAAGGGCAATTGTAGTCAGACCCTGTCTTGACAAAAAATAGAAATAAAAAAATTAGCCAGGCATGGTGGCACATAACTGTAGTCCTAGCTACTCAGGAGGCTGAGGTGGGAGAATCGCTTGAGCTCACGAGTTCCAGGTTTACAGTGAGCTATGATCACACCACTGTACTCTAGCCTGGGTGACAAAATAAGACCTGTCTCAAAAAAAAAAAAAAAAAAAAATATATATATATAGTCTAATCAGTATTTAGGCTATGACAAATAGCATATATTTATCATAGGATATTTTATCAGAGCATTAGGATTCAATATGATATCAAGCTATTAATATATTAATAAAAGGGAATCAGAAATTTCAGCTCTAGATTTTAATTCGATACATTTTTGACCCTTATAGATAAGGAAATGTCTATACTGGTTTATATTATCAGCAATTTTGTGGTTCTTTTTTTGTTTTGTTTCTAGTTCCATTTTTATTGTCAGTGTTCTCCTTTAGACTCATTTCAAAATGTATGTTATTCTCAATTTTATACCATATAAGTGATAGGAACATTGAATTGTAATATTTCTAAAAATAGCCATTCTTACATTTTCTTGATCTCCTTACACAATTCACAGAGATAAAACTGTACTTCCAAATGTCTATTATAATGAATTTCATGGAAAACCTCAAGTTTCTTTATTGTCATGCAACATTATTAGAAGTCATATCTCCATTTTGCAGGCACTAGAGATAACAGTGGAATTACTAATAAAACTAGTAAATCATATGTGGAAAGAAGTGTCTTGAACCAGAGGAAGTGTGGCACATGTCACACGTGTATCACTTACATTCCTCTCCTAGCTCCTAAATTTTTCTGTACTTTGTTTTTATTGGTGTCTTGTAATTTTTGCATTTTGTATATATTAAATAGGGAAGGATAAAAGAAATTAAAAGATAATTGCTTCATAGTAATGACTGTAAAGAATTTGACAGCACTCCAGCTTGCCCTCAGTAGGTAATACTGTAGATAGAAGCAAGTATATCAGGTGAAAGAGTAACATAGATTAAGGACAAAAATAATCATAGATTTTTTGTATAAAGTCTTGTGAAAATCTCTACTTCTTATAAGAATAATTTATTATGAGATCAGCAAAGTAGTTTTTATGGACTTTTTTGTTATTGCAACTTCTTAAAATGATATTAATTATGTTTTTCCCATACGTCCCAGAATGCAGACATTTGTGTCTTTATATTAGTTTGTGTTTCCTCATTAGCACCCACACCAAAAAGTATAAAGCCATAGAAACTAATTGGGGTGATATTGCTTCTTAATTTTGTACTAAACATAATGTTGCAGGAGAACAGACTTTATATTTGATAGAATGTGTCTTCATTTTCATTATATTCATCTATCTAAATTTGTTGCATTTTATTTCATAGATATTTATATGAGCGAATTGATGGCAGAGTCAGAGGGAATCTTCGACAAGCTGCTATAGATCGATTTAGTAAACCTGATTCAGATCGATTTGTTTTTCTCCTGTGTACCCGAGCTGGTGGGTTGGGCATCAACTTAACCGCAGCTGATACATGTATAATTTTTGATTCTGATTGGAATCCTCAAAATGACCTTCAGGTAAATAAATTCAGTGGCTAAGAAGAAATGTAATTTTTTTAAAAAATCATGTTACTATTTTTGGTAATCCATATCTTTTATTTTTGTCTCAACAAACTAACATGTATGTTTCCCTATGAAATATCTGTGCCAAATAGGTGAAATTATTTTAATTTCAATATAACAAAATAAAGTATACTTTTTAATAGTGTCTTACTAACTTATAAGAAGGTACACTTGAATACAGTATTTTTATTGTTTAAAGAATATTGTGTAAATTTGAGAGAGACCTAAGCTCTAAGAATAACTTATTTGTAATAAAATTTTCAGAATTTTAATCCTTAAAAATAGGTACTTATCCTAGTTTTATCTTCTAATCATCATATAGTATAGTAAGCATAGAATTAAGAGATAGTGTAGTATGCCTTTTTATAAAATATTAGAAAACTAAGGCATACGTGTCACTTATGACTGTAGTTGGATTTTAGAGAAACATAAGAATATTAATTAGAATGATCAAAGAGGGTCAAAATTTGCATAAGATAAGCATCTAGGAGGAATATGAGAAGAGAACAAAGTATAAGAGAAATTCTTTTATTCATGGTAGTCTTAAATGTACTGCAATTTATATTATTACTTGTTTTTAAGACTAATCAAGTACATCAGTGAGAAGGGGGGAAATTATAGAACAAGCAGTTTGATCTGTAACTAATTGTGAACAACCAATCAAGATAACTCACTACCTTCAGACCTGGTCACGTCATTACTTTACATAGGTATGAAACCAAAGATAATAAATGGTCTTGAGAATATACCTGGGTTAAAACAAAACATACAGTATCTTAAATTACTCATTTGTGTAACTGTATGTAAGCTAGTTCAAAATGTCAAAGGTTTATCCAAAATAAATAGATTAAATCAGGCACCAGCTCTTTCTGAAGAAGTCCAATTAGTAAATATTTTAGGCTTCATGGGCCACATGAGGTCTCCGTCACACATTCTTTTTGTTTTTCACGATCCTTTAAAAATTTTTAAAAAGCCATTTTTCATTGGCAGGCCAAAGTTGGTCCATAGGCTGTAGTTTGCCATCTCTAGGTTAAACCAAAACCATAATTTTGTACCTTTGGAATGCATATTTATACTTAAAATTGTCCACAGGGCATGTGATTTTCTAAAATTTAATTTAAAATAAAATAATTTAACTCACATTATAGAACCCAAGTAAGAATTGGAAAAACTGTGCTGAAGCCCCCAACTTCTCCCTCTCACTTGTTTTTTCCTACTTAATTGCTAAGGTAGAGCTAGTCTTTACAGACTAATAAAATATTTGACCTCTTATACTTTCTCTAGACCCGGTTGCCCATTTACAATTCTTGGTTGCAAATGGCACAAATTGGATGTGGATAGAATAAAGATGTCAGTTAAGGGCTTGCTGGGCATGGTGTCTCACACCTATAATCCCAGCACTTTGGGAAGCTGAAGAATCATTTGAGCCCAGAAGTTCGAGACCATCTTTGGGCAACATAGGAAGACTCCATTTCTACAAAAAATAAAAAAAATTAGTCATGCATGGTGATGTGCACCTGTAGTTCCAGATACTTGCAGAGCTGAGGCAGGAGAATCACTTGAACCCAGGAGGTCAAGGCTGCAGTGAGCTATACTTCAGCCTGGGTGACACAGAAAGAACCTATGTCAAAATAACAAACAAACAAAGAGTATTGCATCAATCCCACCTATAAATTTTAAAGCCACGACTTATGATTTAATCTGCCTAAAGATAATGGGAAGGTGATTAACAATTTGGAAGAAAGACTATAGATTCTATAACCTTTGGAGTCAAGATTTATCATCAAATTTTAAGTTTAGTAGGAACTCAAGATAAAATGTGAAGCTATTGTATATCTCTGCTGTCACCACTTCAAACATGTGTACATACATATTAAATAATTAGTTTGTCCTCCATTTAAATAAAATTTAGATCTCCAGAGTTATTTACCTTAGGATTTTTTCCCCCTTAAGAATTACCCAGCTTAAGATACTGAAAAGATTGTTGATAATATAGTAGAAAATGACTTAGGATTTAGGGTTGGACTTTAAAGCTTGCATTGCCATGAACTAAAAAATCTGTTCATAGATTTTCTTGTCTAAAATTATATTGATTACACCTCCATTAAAACACAATAATTCTTCATGGATTTATATTTTCTGAAATATAAGCTTAAATTTTGACTTAACTGCTGATTGTGGGACTATTTCTCGTTCTGGTAAGCTCTACTTTAATTTCTAGGAAAAGGTCATATCTAATTATTAAGAGTGTCTAAAAATTCATACATATGTTTATATTCCATATATAGTTTACTATTAAATGCCTTTTGAGAAAAAAATTAAATCTATAACTTTTCATTTTTTATAGGCCCAAGCTCGTTGCCACAGAATTGGTCAGAACAAAGCAGTTAAAGTCTACAGACTAGTAACTCGTAACTCATATGAGAGAGAGATGTTTGACCGAGCCAGTCTGAAACTGGGCCTAGATAAGGCTGTGTTACAGAGCATGAGTGGAAGAGAAAGTAACGTTGGTGGTGTATGTATATTTTCTTTTTTCACTTGGGGGTTTTTGTGTTATTTTTTGTTTGCATTTAATTTTACCTCTGGTAGTATATCATTTAATTTTGGTCATACTGAACATGAAATACATTGTTTTATGTGAAGGGACATTTTCAGAATAAACCTATGTTTAGTTAATACTTTTGAACCCTGTTTTGTCTGTGTAGCTTCATAGCTTTTGAATTCTAAGAATGTGTTTTCAAGATAGAAATTCTTTGCTCTCTTTTTAAGACATTTATATCATGGCATGGCAAAATAGAATTTGTGAAATTTCTGCATTATTTATATAAACACTTGTTCAAATTTTTTTTAGTGTCAAACTACTAGTATTGGCTTTGTCTTGTTATAAATGATGATTTTTGGCATTTTTTTCCTCAAGATTCTTATTTAATATCTTGGGCTTATATCAGTAATACAATCCTAGTACTAACAAAGAGCTTTGATAGGTTACATGTGCCTTACACTTTGTTTTAACTAAAGCCATTTTAGGGAGATGGGTAATTCTTATTTTACAGATAGCAAAGAGAAGTCAACAACTTCAACGTATTATTTCAGTGAATTCTCTTTTATGTGCATCCCAAGCCCAAAGCAATTTAAATATGTCCTCTTGTGTTCTTTGACATTCTTTAGGAATACTTTCTCATTTTATGAACTTTAAAAAAGTATTGTTACCAAAATTATTTTCTCTTTAGATTCAACAGCTTTCTAAAAAGGAAATAGAAGACTTGCTTCGAAGAGGTGCTTATGGTGCCATTATGGAGGAAGAAGATGAAGGCTCTAAATTCTGTGAAGAGGACATTGATCAGATTTTATTGCGTCGTACAAAAACTATCACAATTGAATCAGAAGGACGTGGGTCAACCTTTGCTAAGGTAACAGTGAATGCTATTTTATAAATATAGCTGTGATATTCACATCTTCTACTGAAAAAATTTAACTGTCTCTTACTCTAAATGTTTAAATATACTGAATTTTATAAAGGAGGAAGTGATGAATTCTGTATAAAATGAAAGAGCCAGAGAATAAGGAAAACGTTTGCAGATAAAATAACATTTAAGCTGAGTCTTGAAAGAATTTTGGATTTCATTATGTTACAAAGAGACAGAGAAAGCCACCTAAATGAATCATACATTGCTAAACTACAAGGAACATTTTAGGAGCATAACATAGGTATATATGGATACATGGGATGAATTAGATGGAGATGAAACTGAAGGAGTTAGGGAAATTGGACCCAAAATGTGAAGAGCTTTGTATGCCATTTTGAGGAGTTTGAACTTGATCTTGAGGCAGGTTAGAAGGTTTTAAAGCATTTCAAGTAGAAATTGGACAGAATGCAATCTAATTGAGAAATTTAACTCTAGCAGCAGTATTGAGAACAGCTTGGAAAGGGGAAAGACTGGAGGCAGGGAGATCATTTAAGAGGCCTGTGTAGGAAATAATGATGGGTGAACTAGGGTAGTGGAGACCCACTTGAATTCAGTAGGATTTGACAACTGAGAAATTTGTAGAAGGCAGAATCAAAAGTGACTTGAAGATTCTGGCTTGAGTAGCTAGGAGGGTCATGGTGCATTAAGATAGAGAATGCAAGAAAAGGAGGTCCTATCAGTAAAATAAAATATTGAAGGTGTTATATTTGTGACATTTACAGGGCATCCAACTGGGGATGTCTAGAAGATTTGCCTAGGACACAGATGTAGATTTGGAAGTAATAGAGAGTAAAGAAGAAAGTAGTAGTTTGGAAACAAAAGGAATACTGCAGAAATAAAATATAAGGATAAAAACTAAAACTAGTCATGACTGGGTAGATATGTGTGCCCTGGCTCCAGTTTCTTTTCTGGGAAATCTTATTTACTTTTGATTCCTTGGTTCTGTACTCTTTGTACAGATATTTTTTCCTCATGTTTGACATTATCAGAAATCTAGTTAATATCAAAAGGTATCAGTCATGGTTATTGTCTTTGTTGATTAGGCTAACATAGAGATAGTCTCCTTAAAGGTGCAAAGCATTTAGTGACCACATGTGATTCTAGGCTGCCTCATTTAAAATGTTAATTATAATAATCATGGAAAGTCAGAACACCAGAGAGAATTTTGACTCATAAGCTGAGTGTCCTTGGACAATTAACCTCTGTGAGTCTTGTCTTTAAAGAGGAGATCATAATAATAATCATGCTTGGCCTTTCCTACTTTACTGTAAAGTGCTATGTCAGTATTATTTTATGTAGAGGATTCAAATGTGCTCTAGTCATAATGAGCTACGCTGTGAGAATTACAAATGCTTAAGCATTTAAATATCTGTTTTAAACCCTCATATGAGGGAATAACTGTTACATTTGAAAAGAGAGAGGACTGAAGAGATACCACAATAGCTGAGGAGAATCCAGAGAAGTTGCTGTAATTGTTTTATAATTTGTTCATTTCCCAAATGATTTGTTCGTTCCCATAGTTTTATGGGAAGGCCACTAGATGGTGGACATTTGGCATAATGGAATATGGAGTCACTATGTAGTGGCACCAAAAGTGTAAAGTTGCTAGCATTTTACACTTTTTCTTGGAATTTCCAAAGACTGCAATTGTCTTCAGGGAATACTCAGTTGTCTTCAGTGATTTATATAAAGTAATTCCAATCTGTGTTTCTTTGCATTATCAAATAGTATTTAACAAGGAATTATGTATATGGAACACGGTGCTTATGAGAATATTTAGACTTAGTACATACTCATCAAATAGAACTCATTATTGTTAACCTCATTTATAAGTGGTTACATCACGTAAGCCTTGTTTTGAGATACTTTCATAAAGGCAGTCAGATGGGTTCTAAAAATAGAAATGTTTCTATTCTGATTTTTTTTTTTTAAGATTTGGTATATAACAAAAGACTTTGAATTGTTTAATTTACAAACAAAACAAAACCATCCGAATCATGCTTCGGGTGGATTGCTTATTTGTAAGGACCCATCTGTGGTACTTAACTATCTTTCTGCTACTTTCTGTCATAGGAAGATGAATTTCACCATAAAAAAGTCTTCCCTTCCAAGTAATATAGGGATTTGATGGTTGAAGGAATGCATTTTAAGAAAAATAATTTAGTGGGGGGACTAGGATATTAGGATTTAACATTTAGAAGTAGTCACTAAACCTCTACTTGCTGATATCTTCTACAACAAGCATTTCATTTCTATAGGCATAATCCATTACTGCAATCCTTGAGAATCATGTAAGTCATCTTGAAAATAGGTTATATGTCAATTAACAGCATCTCGAATTATTTAGAAATTTAAAAATTTTTTAATTTGAGAAATAAACTTATCGTTTTTCTTATAATGAATGTAATAAAAGCTATTTAATTATGAAGCTTAATTTCTTACTGACAATTTATTTAAACTATGAACAGTTGTCTGGTAGCAGAATAAAAATGATTATACAGTGTGCCATAGAATTTTCTTTTTTTAGGTAAGTAACCAAAAAGTAATATACTTTAAAATCTGTTTCCTTTTAATGACTTTTAATATTTGATGGCTTTTCATGTTAAATGTTCTCCAATTCGTGTAAAGCAAATATTCATTTACTGGAGTGGTTAAATCTCAAGAGACATGTATCAGTGAAACTGTAGTAGGGAATAAAACCCTGTGAACTTTTCACTGTTACTGAAAATCAATGTGTTTATATTAATGAAGATTTTAAAGTATCATATGTCCTCAGTTATGAGAAATTCATTTCTGAATTAACAAAACGAAGTCCCCTCATAGTTAAGGAATTAAATGTAGTTAGATGTCTGTCCCTTATACTCATTCATACCAGTTTGATGAATTGTTATCGTATACTTTTATACAATGATGATGGCTATGTTGTTTTCATTTTATCAAACTAGTTAGCCTTTATTCTTTCATGTTAGACATATGAGTTTTTATGATATGTGGTTATCATTAAGAGGTGTCTCATATTATTTCCTGTTGCCACTGTAACAAATTCTCACAAATTTAGTGGCTTAAAACAACACAAATTTATTCTCTTATAGTTCTAGATATCAGAAGTCCAACATGAGTCTTACAGAGATAAAAGCAAGGTGTCAGCAGGGCTGGTTCATTCTGGAGGCTCCAGGGGAGAATCTGTTTCTTATCTCTTCCAGTTCCTAAGACTGCCTGCATTCGTTGGCTTGTGGCCACAGTACTCCAATCTCTGCTTCTGTCGTGTCATATCCTTTTCCTTTTCTAGAGTCAGACCTCCCTCTGCCTTCCTCTTGTAAGGACACTTGTAATTACATTTAGGGCCCACTTGGATATTACAAACTTATCTCCCTATTTCAAGATTCTTAATCATATCTGCAAAGTCCCTTTTGCCATATAAGGCAGCATTCACAAGGTTCCAGGGATTAGGACCAGATATCTTTGGGGGCCATTATTCAGCCTACCATACTCATCATTTTAAAAAAATAAAAAATTACAGTTTTTCAGTAGTTTCAAAATATTTAAGCTATAGTTTAGAGCAAGCCAAAAAAAAAAAAAAAGAATTTAAATTCATTTCATTAAAGCATTTATTCCTGTCACTCCTATTTCATAAATATGCCAGCAAAATACACATTTTAAACACTTGTAGATTTTTTTATTTTGTTTTGTTTTTGTCTTTGAGACAGGGTCTCACTCTGTCACCCAGGCTCTGGGGTGCAGTGGCATCATCATAGCTCACTACAGCTTTGAACTCCTGTGCTGAAGCCATCCTCCTGCTTCAGCCTCCCAAGTAGCTGGGACAACAGGCTCTGTGCCACTACATCGGGTTTTTCAAAAAAATTTTTATAGAGATGGGTGTTGGGGTGGGGGGTTCTTGCTGTGTTGCGCAGGCTGGTCTAGAACTCCCAGCCTCAAGCAATCCTCTCGCCTCGGCCTCCCAAAATGCTGGGATTATAGGCCTGAACCACCACGCCCTGCCAACTCTTGTTTTATACAAGCATCTTAAAAGCTGACCTCAGAAGAATACTAAATGAAATGAATGAATGTACTTATTACTTTGTAAACGATTACATGAACAGAATCTGAAGTTCAGTAGGAGGCATTTAACATTTTAATTTTGTTCCTACTCATTTTTAGACTTTATTAAAGTTTTAAACTACAAATATACACAGAATATTTTAATGAAATATTGTGTACTCATCACCGAGCTTCAACAATTATCAGCTCATGCTAAACTTGTTTCATCACCTGCCACTTATTTTTTGTATTGTTTTAAATCAAATTCCAGATATCATATCATCACATTTATACATTTCCATATGTATCATTAAAGATAGACTTTTTAAATATAATTCCTTGGTATTAATTATCTAGTGCTTAAACTGCCAGTTATCTTGAATGTCATAAACGGCTTGTTTGCTTTTAACAGTTTTATTACCTTTTTAATGTGGGATTTTCTGCATTTTAACATTTCATCAAGATGGTTTTTAATGAAGATTTTTATCTTTTGATTATATCCCAGGTAATTAGGCATTATCTTAAAGCCATTTACTAGTTATAATCTCCTTTGGAAGTCTTTTATGTGAGCGTATTCTTTCATTTATTTTTATAACATTGACATGTATTTTTCAGGCCCTTTTCCTAATGCATTGTGTATCTTCTCTGCTCCTTTCATTTTTATAAAGCACTTTGAAGACGTTTCTTTGACGTGGCTTATCTATTTTTCGGTGGCTTAAATTGTAAATAATGCTTAAGTGTAACATCTAAAATTTCTTCTAACTGAAAGATTTTATTTAATATAATTTCTACAATATTTAAGAAAATAATCACTTACATTGTCTTCTTTATTTCCTTCTGTATTTTCTTAAATTTTGATTATGCAGTATTTTTGTTGTAAAGAAAAGAATTTTTAAAATAAAGACAGAAAATGATTCATTTTTCTTTATTTCCCACATACTGTGTTGCATTTTCTTTAGGAGATATATCTGTCTGAAAGTGTGATAAAAATAAAGTAGGAATACACCAAAAAAATGAACTGTTTAGTGCAGGCAGGTTTTGAAATTCTTATTCTAACCTGATTTCTTAATGTTCATGTAGTATTTTTAGAAAGCATATCTCTGTCTTCTGTAGCTTCTTCACCAAAAAGATTTGATCCTTGCTTACCAAATGTTTGAGTTAACTAACATTAATAATTTATTTAACTCTGTACCTAAACTCCAGTCTGTGTTGGCATTAAGCCTTTGCCTTAAGCAGCTGCTGTGCTATGTTTCAGACCACTGGATTTGAAACAACCTTTGAATATATGTGTATGCAGAATTCAAATTCTATCTACAGTAAATGTGAGGAGGTAATGTTTTAAGTATACTTTGATAGATTTTTCCTCTAAGCTTCAAAACATTTTGAAAAACTGCCATTATGTATTTTAGGCGAGTTTTGTGGCATCTGGAAACCGGACAGATATTTCTTTAGATGATCCCAACTTCTGGCAAAAATGGGCTAAAAAGGCAGAAATAGATATAGAAGCCATCAGTGGCAGAGTAAGTATTCTTTCCCTCTAAAAAAATTTTTCTTTTGGGATACTTTGCAATATTATTGTAATATGTTAAGGTAACTATGCAGTTACTGAAGTAATTTCTACACGCATAAGTTGAAGTAGAATGAACCGAGTCACACACTACTTCAGTTTAATACTTCTGGTATCTGTCTTGATGGGTTGTAATATAGGGAAAGTTTAACTTTTGGGTATAATTGACATTCTTAAAGTTATGTTTTTAAAATTTTTTAATGTCTTCAATTTGTAGGTTATGTTTATTTTGCTTTATAATTTTGTTTTTTTGAGGTCAGAACCCATTAATGATGATCTAGTAAAATATAAAAGAAGAATAAAGGCAGTCAAGAAAATGGCATTTTAAAACTATTTCCTTTATGACTTCCCTCAGAGCTAAGAAAGAGTCAAAAACTAAAATAGGGTTTATGGAACTGATAATAATAGCATTTTTACTTTCTAAGACACCTGTTTACTTACTAAGACACCTATCTAATAATAGTATAGGAATCAATATTTGTGAGCCTTACCTATTATCACAGTAACAGCTAGATGATTAAAGGAATTTTGTATTAAGCATTGATATATGGGATCTCTTTTGATAGATAGCCTTTTAAAATGTAAAGCTCTACAATTGGTAATAACTCTACTGCCGTCATAATTATCATTGTTTAATGTATATTAGAAATATGTAATTATGTGTGCAACAAATAAATTTGAAAAGATAATTATAAAATTATTTGCATATAATATATTCATGTACCTAAAAAAGCAGTAGAATCTGCAAAACACTATGAAAATTCATAAATGAGTTTAGTGAATTAACTGGATAGAAGATAAATTGCCATTTAGCCTTCCTAAATATCAGTACTAACAGAAGTAGAAAAATACAATGCAAGAAGAGATCTGCTTCACAGTAGAAAAAAGGATATTGAACACCTAGGAATATACCTAAAGAAATATGTATATGATTTCAGTAAAGTGAAATTTAGTTGGGAGATTTGTCAGGTAGAAATATTTTAAACATTTTAAGTATTAGTTTGTAAACACAGAAATTTTAATTTATAGATGTGATGCAATGCAAATCAAAATGTTAAGCATTTTTTTTCATGTAACTAGACAAAATAAAATTAAAATTTCATCGGGAGAATATTTAACATATGCTTAGGAATCTGTCCTACTGCAGTATGCATACATGTACAATGGTAATGTAGCACAGTGATGCTCACTGCAGCATTATTTTATTATTGCAAAAATTTAGGAACTAAATTTCCTACAGGAGAGCAATGGTATTTATACTGTATAATGGAATAATTTTAAACATAATCATGGTCATCCTTATGTACTATATACCATGTACTAATATAGAGCTCCAAGACAGAGAGAGATGCAAAATAATACTTACAATGTGATCTCTATGATTTTTCAATAGTACATATTACTAATTACATTCTTGTTGGTAAGACAGCAGTAAACAAATATATAAGATAATTTTAGAGGGTGAAGAAAATAGTAAGGTGGTAGAGAATGTTAGACAAGTAGAAATAGCATTAGGTAAAGTGAACAAAGGAGATCACTCTGAGGGGGCATTTGTACTGAGAACTTGATTGATGAGAAAGAGCCAACACAACGTAAAGATGTGAGTAAAAGCTTTTGAGGCAGAGGGAATGGCAATGACCCATTGGTGTAAATAAGCTTAGTATAGTCCAAAATCAGAAAGACATTGTGGCAGAATGTTGAGTTAGTGAGTGTGGTATTACATAAAGTCAGAGACCAAAGACATGGGTCAAATCAATAGGATTTTATAAATAGACATATTCTATAAAAGCATATAGTCATTTAATACATGTGTAATAACATTTTTAATTTATACTTTAGTAGAAAAATAATTTTCTAAAAATGAACTACAATAAAGACTAGCATTACTTACTATGTTATAGTGTCGACATAAGGCAACAGTAATTTAAATAATATAGTACTAACAGAAAGATACAAAGAACAAAGAATAGGATAAGAGCAGAAAGACTAAATTGGCTGGGCATGTGGGTCACGCCTGTAATCCTAACACTCTGGGTGGCCAAGGTGGTAGGATCGCTTGAGCTCAGGAGTTTGAGACTAGCCTGAGCAAGAGCCAGACCCTGTCTCTACTAAAAATAGAAGAATTAGCCCGACATCGTGGTGTGCACCTGTAGTCCCAGCTACTCAAAAGGCTGAGGCAGGAGGATCGCTTGAGCTCAGGAGTTTGAGGTTGCTGTGAGCTAGGCTGATGCTATGGCATTCTGCTCAGGGCAACAGAGTGAGACTCTGTCGCGAAAAAAAACCCACCAAATTATAAGATTTTATTTTATTTTATTTTTTTAAAGATCAAGATCATTGAGTATATAAGACTTTAATATAGAAATAGTATTAAAGAAGAATTACTTAATAAATGGTAATTAGGATATCGGGTTAGCATTGGAGGGAGTATTATAATACTATGCTCTATACCAGGCATCCTCAAACTACAGCCCACGGGCCACATGCGGCCCGCCGAGGACATTTATCCGGCCCGCCGGGTGTTTTTGCCCATTTTGTTTTTTTACTTCAAAATAAGATATGTGCAGTGTGCATAGGAATTTGTTCATAGTTTTTTTTTTTTAAAACTATAGTCCGGCCCTCCAACGGTCTGAGGGACAGTGAACTGGCCCCCTGTTTAAAAAGTTTGAGGACCCCTGCTCTATACCATGTAAACTCTAATTTATGATTAAAAGTTTTATAATACTTTTTAATCAAAGCATGAAAAATAGAAGAAATTAGATTTCAAATATTTGGTGGGAAAATATTCTAAATTGGAAATCACAAAGGAAATGATTGGCATGTTCAACTATATTAGACAAAATTATGTAATGGAAAAATGAAAGCGCAGTCAGACTCCTGACACTAGCAGATATGTGTATGAAAGTTAATGATTTTATTTTGTAAAAGCTTCCTCTGACTTCCTTTGTACCCATCTTATATCATAAAATATTTCATTTTGAATAACATTTATTTACACATTTGTCTGACCCTCAAGACTATGGATTCCTTATGAGCAGAAACTGTCTTACCTTTATATCCACAACCCATACATAACATAGTGCCTAACTTAGAGAAGTTTCTCAGTAAAGGTAAAAAGTGTGTCAACTTAAGTTGTTTTGAATGAATTAAACTGAATTGAACATAGGTTAATAGATTTATTGCCTTGCTTTTTGTATGTTAGTATAATTCTTTTGGAAAGCATTGTAAAATATTTATAACTTTTCACCAATATTTCAATTCCTAGATATTCCCTTCTTTTGGATTTATCTTTAGGATAAACTTAGGTCACAAAGATTTACTTTAGCATTATTTATTTTAAAAATTGAAAACAGTCTAAACTAAATTATGAATTAAGTAAAGAAAATTATGAAGCATAAATTCAGCTTAAAATATATTTTATGATTATTGTAGCACAATAACATCTATATTAGTAATAATGCAAAATACCAAATTCTTTTTATCCTATGGCTGTAATGTCATAAAATTATACATATTTGGTAGTAAGAATTTTAAGGGAATATAAGAAATCTTAAGTTGATTTGGTAGGTTAGTGAAATTGTTAGTAATTTCTTTTTTTCTGGCTTTCTGTAATTATTGTTTGCACAATTTGAAAGGTGAAAAGGTAGAACATTGTTACAAGCAAAATCATAAAAGAACCTTTAAGTAATAGCTGTTAAATTTTATAGAACAGCTTGGTTATTGACACTCCAAGAATTAGGAAGCAAACAAGACCCTTTAGTGCCACGAAAGATGAATTGGCTGAATTATCTGAAGCTGAAAGTGAAGGAGATGAAAAGCCCAAACTCCGGAGACCCTGTGACCGTTCCAATGGCTATGGAAGAACTGAATGCTTTAGAGTCGAGAAAAACCTGCTGGTTTATGGGTAAATATTATTTTTGATGTTTACTGTAAGTAGTTTGGTATATAAAATTACAGAGAATATATACTGTTTTCACATATTTTTTTATCTTGCTAGAATCAGTGAAATGTATCTTTAAAGTACCCTGAATTTCTGTGTTTAATATATATATTTAATTGCAGAATGTTGGGATAGCCTTAAGTGTTTAAATTCTAAATGTATCACTAAAGTCAAACTCATTGTTTTCAAATTTGTATATTCAGTAATACCAGTTGGATAATGTTAGTATGCTATCCATTATTGAATAAAATATACTAGAAATTACTCTACCATGCCTTTGCATTTTACACATGGGGGGAATAACTTCATTAGCAAATTCTATTAATAACAAAAATTTTTTGTAGCTTTTCATGTCTTTCATCGATGGGATATATTCTTTTCTCTACAGCTTAACTCAATGTCAACAATTTTTTTTTAACCAGGTGGGGCCGATGGAGAGAGATTCTATCTCATGGCCGTTTTAAAAGGCAGCTAAATGAGCATGATGTAGAAATAATTTGCCGAGCCCTCTTAGCATATTGCCTTGTTCACTACCGAGGAGATGAGAAAATTAAAGGTTTCATATGGGATCTCATTACTCCAACTGAAGATGGGCAGACACGAGAGTTACAAAATCATCTAGGTAAGAACATTATTTTGTTCTTAAATGTATTTTTAATTATGTAAGTAATACTTTACATATTCTTTGATGAAATACTAAAGCATTACAGATAATATTAAAGAAGCTTAACCTTCACCCCCAATTCAAGTTCCAACTTCAGAAAATGCCAATGTTATCGGTTTGGTAGGTTTTACATTTTGTTGATATGTATCATTTGGGAAGTCGTTGACCCAACAGTGTCTTAGAGGCCTTTCTGTCTGTGTTCCTAGAGATCTATGTCATTTTTTAAGTTCTGCTTAGTATTCCTCAGTATGGATATTCCATACTTTATTTAGCATCTGCTTGAAATATGGGCATTTAGATTGTTTACAATTTTAGGCAATTAAATGAATTTCAGTGAAGATTCATGTACATTCCTCTTTGTGCTTATGAATGCATCTTTCACTAAAGTTGATATAAAAAATAGACTTATTAAGGTATAGCTTATCTACATCTTTAATACCTAAGATATGATCTATGGATCAACAATATTAGCATCTCCTGGGAGCGTCTTAGAAATGCAGAATCTTAGGCCTTAGACTTACTGAATTGGAATCTGCATTGTAACAGATTCTCGGTAATTAGAATGCATATTAAAGTTTGAGAAACATTGGTACATATTTTACATCTTTATACTTACTTTGCTGTCCAAAGTGGCTATACCAGTTTACAATCCTATCAATCCTATGCAAGTACTATTTTCTCTGTAGCTTTGCTAACAGAACATTCTTTTCTGTGTAAAATCATTCTTTTTTTTTTTCTTTTTTTGAGACAGGGTCTCACTGTATTGTCCAGGCTGGAGGACAGTGGTGCAGTCATAGCTCACTATAGCCTCATACTCCTAGGGTCAAGTGATCCTCCTGCCTCAGCCTCCCAAGTAGCTGAGACTACAGGTGCTTGCCACTACACCTGGCTAGTTTTTCTATTCTTTTAGTAGAGACAGGGTCTTGCTATGTTGCTCAGGCTTGTCTCGAACTCCTGGGCTCAAGCGATCCTGTGGCCTTAGCCTCTGAAAGTGCTAGGATTATAGGCATAAGCCACTGAAAAATTCTTTCATAAGATAAAAAATAGAATTTTCTGTAAAAATAAAAAAAGATGACTGTTCCCTTAATTTGTTACAATTTTGTTCTGTTTAATCAAAAAGTATTTTGAATGCCTGCTATGTGTTCTTGTACAAGGTACTGGAAAGGTAAGAAGAAACAAGATAGACAAGATCCCTCAGCTTACAAACCTTACATTCTAGCCAAGAGGACATAGTAAGAATGTAGATTAATTAATTACAGATTGTGGTAATTACTGTGAAGTAAATAAACTACTGAGATGGATGGAGAACAACAAAAAGTACCTATTTTATAGGATGGTCAATGTAAGCCTATCTTAATAGGAGAAAATGAACTTAATATGAAGAGCTGACTTCTGGTTAAAGATAGAACAATCACACAAATATAATTTACTCTTCCTTAAAACCTCACTTATAAAGAGGAAAAAAGTAAGACATTAAGCTTATAAACTCTACAAAACAAAAGACGTTATTTCTTCAAATAAATTATGAGAGTGGTAGTCAGTGGGGAGGGTATGTAAAAAACAGTGGTTCTCAATCCCAACGCTGATCTCACTCCACTGCAAACTGTCACAACTTTGGGCACGTTACCAGTATCTAGCGGGTGGTAGAATCCAGGAGTTGCAGGGTACGGGCTTTATTTTGATCCTGATTAAAACAAACAACCCATGGGAAACTGTTTATTATCTTTATTAGATAACTGGAATTTTGAATACTGAATATTAAGGAGATATTATTGCATTCCTTAGCACTGATAATGGTATTGTACTTTTTTTTCCCCACTGAGGCCGTATCTGTTAGGTAGCACTAAAAGATAATTCAGATATTTATGAATGAAATGACTAATATCTTAGGTTTACATCAAAATAATATGAAAGGTTGGGGGGTAAACAGAGTTAGCCATGAGTTGATAATTACTGAAGGTGGATGATGGGACATGGGGATCCATCTTACTATTCCATCTACTTTTGTATGTGCTTATGTTCCATAATTTTTAAAAAGGCATAAACTCTGAAAACAGGGAGACTAGGAGAGGAAATTGCAACAAAATTTTGGAAGCTAGAAGCAAATATTAGTGATAACTGACTTAATTAACTTGAGAGAGCTGAATCTTAGGTCAGCAGTGGGAAAAGGCAAAAACCAAACTGGTCTTTACAAATTTCCTGAAAGTCTTGGGAATTTGTGACATCAGGAACCTCTGGAAGTGGGTGTGAAAGGATAGGGCATTAAGTCAAAGCTATTTAAAAGGGGTCAGATCCCTAAATATACCCTCATCAACTCCTGTTCTCTGGAGAGCAAAATAGAGGAACTCTGAGTTGCATTGGTAGTTGAGATGTGGAGCTTAAATGGGGATTAAATGAATGTATACATACTGGCTGATAAGATAATAAAGGAAAAAAAACTAAAAAGTTGACTTTGGTGAATCTGACCAGCTCCAAACCTAAAGATAATGACGGGGGGGGAAAAAAACCTAGCCAATTACCTTTCAGTGAGCCCATAGTCCTTAAGCTTCACCCAGACTACCTATCACCTTTTTAATCAGTTATACTTAAATATGAGCAAACACAGCCAAGGATTATCAGACATTTGAGGCAAGTCTCGAACATGAAAGGGACTAAAAACAAACTATTAAAATGAAGTTGGAGAAAACAAGGATTACAAAAGGGAAAAAGAACTTTTCTAAACTGTCATTAATATCTTCAAAGATACTTCGTATATACTATGACTTTTAAAGAAGAATAAGGTACTATAAAAACATTGAATGTACCAAAATAAATAAATAAATAAACATTGAATGTACAAACAAACCTATAAATTATAAATGAACATGTAAGAGAAATGAAAGAGTAAAAAGGATTAATTGATGAATATGAGAAAATTTTGTTAGGAAGATTAGAAATACAGAATATAGATTTTATTAGGAAAACTTAAGTATGTATATTTTAAAGTATACACTGTTTAGTTTCCAAGCCAGCAAGGGTGGAAAGAACTAGAATGCAGAACTATTTACCATTCTGGTAAAATACAAGAAGAAGAAGGGAATAATAGAAAACAATAAAATGGTAAAAACATAAATAAATAAATAGGAATATATATAAGCAAACTATGTTTATCTTCACCTGTTGAAAGATAAAAATTGTTAGATGGGGAAAAATCAGCATTTTTATACTTCAAAGAGATATTAAACACCAAATAAGAATCCTAAAAGTAGAGATTTAGCAAAAAACAATACCATGCAAATGCTAAACCAGTAAAACTGTTATAGTAATATTGACATAGAACAAAGGAATTTAAGGTGGAATGCATTAATCGGTGTAAAAAAAAGAGACACTACCTAATAAGCAAAAGAAACAATCCATAAAATAAAATATAATAAGTATGAATGTATATGCATCTAATGAAATAGTCTCAAAATATAAAGGCAAAAAAAAAAAAACCCAAGAAACAAAAAAAACCCTGTCAAAATTATAAGAAGAAATGGACAAATCCACATAGTGCTTCTATTTATCATTGTAATGGAGTACCTACCTGGTATAATATTGCAAAGAAAAGATAAATGCGATATAAGAATTGGAAGGAGGAGTCAAACCTCATTGTTAGTAATTGTGAAAAATTACAAGTAAAGCAATTCAAACATCAAGGAAGATTAATAAATACGAAGAGTATAGCCATACAATAAATTATTACACAGCAACTAAAAAGGATGAAGTAGAGCCTTGTGAATCAGTATGAATAAATCTCAAAAAATATTGAGAGTAATAAGTTGCAGGATTACATGCACAATGTAATGCCTGAAAACCTAAATCCTAAGTATTTTCCAACATATGTAGCAATAGTATAAATATGCATGGACTGAAAAAACAAATTTAGGGTAGTGGTGATCTCTGGGAAGGAATAAGTAAATTGGATGTGAGAGAACTACATGGGGACTTCCAACTATATTATTTCCTTTAATAAAAAGCTGAGCAAATATGGAATATGTAAACATGAAGAGTAGCAGTACTTTTTTGTATTTTTAAAATATTTCACAACAAAAATCTCAGAGAAATAAAAGGAATTCAGCTATCTTGGACAGGAACCCCCAATGGCTAACCTAATCCATATTATTAGTAAAATCAATTTTGAAAAGCAAGAGACCAAAACCATTTTTTGCTCACTAGGAAGCAGAGAGACAGGTTTGATCTTTTGGTTTTAATATTTTGAAAAAATATATAATCTGTTTTGAAACAAAAAAGAAATCAGAACTATTACTCTAATTTGAGATACAGAATTATTAGATATTTGGGGGAAATTGTTTTAATATGTGTAATACCATCATCTTGACTTGTGATTGGGTCAGTATTGTTATTATTAATATTTTAAAATATTTTAAAGATCTCTGTATAACCTGTACAGACCTCACAAAGTCTCCAGAAATTTCTTTCATTGAAAAACATCTTTCAAATTGCGTATCCTTATACAAATTGTTCCTGACTTCACATGTCCTTCTCATTTTAACAGGTCTGTCAGCTCCTGTACCCCGGGGTCGGAAAGGGAAGAAAGTAAAGACTCAAACAAGCTCATTTGATATACAAAAAGCAGAATGGCTTCGAAAATATAATCCTGAGCAGCTACTTCAAGATGAAGGCTACAAAAAACATATAAAACACCACTGTAATAAGTAGGTAGTAGGACATTTTGGACACAACTCTTTAAATGTTTGCCTTTCTGAATTTATTAACAATCTTAAAGCATGCTGATTTTGAGTACAGAGACAGCATGGTCTAGGTCCAATCCTAATCTTAATCTTATAAAGTATCCTTCAGCAAACATGGTACCTCTTTGCTCACTGTTTTTACCAAGAGATAGTAAAACTGGCTTCCAAGTGGATCTCATTATATCTTACTTTAATATGAAATCATAATGATTGTGAAGATTTTGGAGAAACCTTTTTTATATATGGTAATAGTAAGATTCATTTAATCAAGTAATTATTATTTCATTATGAAAAATTTGTATATAAATTCCTTCCTAACTTTATCCTCATGGATGAATTTTTTTTAATGATTAATGTCTTTGTGCCTTTTGATTTATTTTCCCTTGTTTTTAGGGTTTTGCTTCGTGTAAGAATGCTGTATTATCTAAAGCAAGAAGTCATTGGAAATGAGTGTCAGAAAGTATTTGATGGAGTTGATGCAAGGTAAACTAAATTATTTATTTATTTACTTATTTATTATTCTTTTTCTCTAGGGACAGGGTCTTGCTGTGTTCCCCAGGCTGGCCTCAAAATCCTGGGCCCAAGCTATCCTCCTTCCTCTGCCTCACAAATAGCTGGGACTACAGGTGCACACGACCCCACCCAGCTTGGATAATATATTTATTTTTCAGTAACATGATGAGGCGCAAATTATATGACTAGAATATTATATATTATTAGGTGGCTCCTTATTCAGTGAAATTTGCAACAAGGAAAATCCATCAAACTTGGGAATTAACCCTTTCCAATTTGTTGCCTTATATTACTTTCATCTTTGGCCTGTCACTAAAAGTCATAACATAACAACAACAGTAGTAGTAGCAATATTAAGAATGACATCTAACCTATATGCCATTAAAGCAGACACAATTCTTTTGGTTTTTTTTGAGACAGAGTCTCACTCTGTTGCCGGGGCTAGAGTGCCGTGACGTCAGCCTAGCTCACAGCAACCTCAAACTCTTGGGCTCAAGCAATCCTTCTGCCACAGCCTCCCGAGTAGCTGGGACTACAGGCATGTGCCACCATGCCCAGCTAATTTTTTTCTATATATTTTTAGTTGTCCTGCTAATTTCTTTCTATTTTTTTTAGTAGAGACGGGGTCTCACTCTTGCTCAGGCTGATCTCGAACTCCTGAGCTCAAAGGATCCACCCACCTCGGCCTCCCAGAGTGCCAGGATTACAGGCGTGAGCCACCGCGCCTAGCCTAGCAGACACAAATTTAATAGCTGATTCATTCCTTCCTACAGAAATGCTTTTTGAGCACTCACTAGGCACCGGGCACTGTGAAGTACTAGGAATACAAATACAAAACACAACTTTTATCCTTAAGGACTTTGTGGTCTCAGAGAGGAGCAAGTAGACAGACAAAACTGTACTGCAGTGTAGTAAGTGCCTTGGCGTATGTATAGGTTACCAGGGAGGTGCCACTAGGAATTCTCTATTTCTGATCTCATCTTGCCTCTTAATACTACAGCATAGTCTTTCCCAGTTTTCTTCTCCATTCTCTATAAGTGTCTATTTTGAAAACCTCTCACTCTTTGTACACCTTAAACCCACTACTCAACCCTCCTTTCTCAGCAACTGATAATCCCTCACCGTAAGCAAGCCATCAAGCAGAAATTCCTTCAGCTTCCTGCCACCAGTCTAAAACTTAACTTTTCTGTGCTCATTCTTTTCTTCTTCCTTCTTATTACAGTGGAAGAAGTTTTATGGTGACTGACTTCTCTATCCATATATGAACCATTCAACACCCTGGTCTCTTAGTTCCTTGACCTTTATCTGTAGTCATCTTTTTCTCCCCACCGCAGCCACATACTCACCTGGTTGTACACTTGATCTTGCCATCACCAGTAACAGCACTACTTCTCAAGTCTGAATTTTGATCACTACCTCTTACCTTCCAACTCGCTTGAGTACTTCTCAAAATTCTCTAACCTCGTCATGTCCCCACATCTCACCACTTAACTCACTAGCCACCACCACTTCCATGCTCCCCTTTCCTCATTATTAACCTAGATTCCACAGTGCAGCACTCTACTTACTAAGTAAAATCCTTAACTCCCTCTGCCTGCCTTTCCTTCTGTTGTACACATCTGTCACAACCCCATCTCAGGTTAAACCCAAATATCCATTCACTTCTTGCCTGTACCTAAGCAGGTGACCATTTGTGGAGAAAATCAAGCTATGCTGAATGGGCTCACTTCAAATTTATGAGCACAGATCTCAAATGAGATTAAGCATAGACTGTTCAACTACTGTGGCTAGTAAACCTCTCTCCTCAAACCCGCTTTCTACCCTGTCACCGCCAGCCTCCAATAATGACCTTGCTACATATTTCATGGAAAAAAATAGACACAATCAGACAAGCTTCCTTCAGTTCTACTTGCATATATGTCCACCTAATCCTTTCTTCAGGATGTAATAGAAATGTCCCTCCTCCTAAGACAAACCTTATGCCTTGGAACTTGTTTCTTTTTACCATTTAAGGGCTTTTATAGTAATCTTCCTTTCTTGGATCATTTCTTCTCCCTCTTTATTGGATCATTCTTCTGACAGACAGACAGACAGACAGACATGCCTTAATATCATTCACTTAACAAAGAAAGGAAAAGAAACTCCCTTAATATATCTCCTCTGCCAAATCCCTAGTCCAAGCCACCATGATCTCATGATTAGACTTTTGCAGTGGCCTCCTAATTGAGTCTCTTTGCCTCCACTTGTGCCTCTCTGCAGCCCGTCCCTCAGGCAGCAGCCAGCATAATCTTTCTAAAGTAAAAATCAGGTTATGGTATTCCTCGTCTTAAAACTCTCCAGCTGCTTCTGATTTCTCTTAGCATAAAATCCAAATCCCCTATGGCCTACAAGGCCCCATATAAGTCTGTGACCTCTTCTCACACTCTGTCCCTCACCTGCCATGCCCTGCCACACTGGTATTTTTATTTCTCCAACATGTCAAGCTCATTCTATGCTATTCCTCCTGGTCCAAACATTCTTTCCCCAGATCTTCCACAGATCTGCCCCTTCACATCATTCAGGTCCCAACTCAAGGATTTCCTTCTCAGATAGGCCTTCCCTGCCCACCCCATCTTAAGTAGCCCACCACTCACTCACTACTACTTAGCCTTATTTCATCTCATTCATAATGCTGATTTCTATTTAAAAATTATTTTTATATCATCTTTCTCCTTCCACCACAAGTTAAGGTGCTTGAAGTTAAGTATGCCACCTGCCTTCCTGACCATTGTATTCTCAGCATCTAGAATAGGGAACATATTAAGCACTCAGTAAATACTTGTTGACTAATTGACTCCGTTCCCTTGGCCTGACCGGATCTGACCTGCTTATGGTTTCCCAGGGACTGCCTTCGGTGGATTATCCCTTCCTTTCCTCTTTCCTTAAGCTCTCCCTTCTGGCTTCTCATTTGGATTTTAACATGTTTGCATCTCCCTCGTCTTAACATACACACTCACACACAGACACTTAACACTTGTGGACCCAGTATCGCCTCCAACTACCATATTATTACTCTCCTTGATTTCACAGCCACACTTAATTAAGAAGTATCTATATTTGCCATCTCCTTTCTCTTCCCTCCCATTGTGTCTGTACTACAGTGCAGCTTCTGTCTCCTCACTCCACCACCCACTCTAAATATGATGGCTGTACCATAATGTTTACCTCGCTTTACCTTTGTTGATCAATTCCTTCTTCTAAAATGCTTCTGTGATACCATTCTCCTATGATTTTTCTTTTTAGCTTTCTGCTTGCTGATTTTCAGGCTCCTTTTCCATCTCTCTCTTAAATGTTAAAGAATATTCACATGGCCCTTTCTTCTTGTCATTTACTCTTGCATGTTCTCATCTCTGTGGCTTCAATTTTTGTCTGTATGTTGATGTTTTCCAAATCCCTATCTCCATTCCTCACCTCTCGCATGAACTTAAGATCCTTATTTCTCAAATGTGCAGTGATTAATTAGTCTTGCCTCCAGTTCTTTGAATTCTTGCTGGAATATTTTCTTTCCCCTTTCCCTCCATCCTCTCCCCCCTCTTGCTCAACTAACATTGACTCAGATTTTAGTGACCTCTTTTAGTGACCTCTCAAGACTAGGTACATACAGAGTATACTGTCACAGCACCCACCCATCACATATTATTGCAGGTACCTCTTTATAAGGGCAGGGGCATGTCTGTCTTAATTGACTATTGCCATTATTGGTACATAGCAAGTGCTGTTTAAGTATCTTTTGAATGAATTTTCTCATTTGGGGAAATCAAAGGAGGCTTTATGCAGGAGATGGCACATGAGCTAAGTCTTTAAAAGTAGAAATCAGCAACAGGTACACATCCACCTTATTATATCCTTTTCCCTAGCAGTTCACAAACACCTGATGTGCATGTGGCACTTACATTGGAACCATGAATTATGTATGTACTGATTGCCTTTTCCTCTTTACAAGCAGGAAAACTGTCTGCCTCAGATGATAATCACAATGTTTTGAACTTTGAGTGCCACCTGCTGGTTGGCATAGGAAATTATCTGACCCACTCTCCCCACCCCCACCCCCACCCCCAACCCCTACCGCTCTGGGATTCTATCTTCAAGTTCTTTCCTTTTTTTAATTATCTTTCATCACTAATGGTTTGTTTAGTTCTAGTTAGGAATTCATTCAAAAATATTTCCTTTATAGCACTGTGGGAGGCTGAGGCAGGAGGATCACTCAAGATCAGGAGTTTGAAACCAGCCTGAGCAAGAGTGAGACCCTGTCTCTACTAAAAATAGAAAGAAATTAATTGGCCAACTAAAAATATATAGAAAAAAATTAGCCAGGCATGGTGGCCCATGCCTGTAGTCTCAGCTACTCGGGAGGCTGAGGCAGAAGGATTGCTTGAGCCCAGGAGTTTGAGGTTGCTGTGAGCTAGGCTGACGCCACGGCACTCTAGCTCGGGCAACACAGTGAGACTCTATCTCAAAAAAAAATTTCCTTTAACTGTATTTCTCTTCATCTCTCTTTTCCAACTTTGCCATATCACAAAAAATCGTTCTTCCTTTTTCTCTGTTTTTCTGCACTAAGCTAAAGGTATGTCAATTGTGATGCTTTTGTTTTAAAGCAAAATTAGATAAAATAAGGTGTTCCTTTAAAGTGCTTACAAATTACTTTAGGAATCTAAAGAAAGATCTCTTCATCCACATCCTCAGATTCCGTGGGTTAAAAAATTTTTCTTCTAGCAAAACATTTGTGAAAAATAAAAAGTGAATTCTTATTCATTTTTTATTTTTTATTTACTGATAAATCTTATATATATTTTTTTATTGCCAGTGCGTTCTATCTCAACCATATTAGTGGTTAAATATTGGGTTCTTGTCCTAGTCTAGAAACACGTTGATCATTTTCAGTTGATTTATATATGAAAATTTATCTTGAGTTTCCAAAGACAACCAAATTATAAATAAACTTTTGCCACATAAATTAATTATAAATAGGAAATTCCCAGTTTATTCAAATCTATAGACCTTTGTTAATTAACTTGTGAAATTATGGTACCAAGACAAAGAGATGAGATTCTACTTAGTATTATTTTATATAATTTTTTTATTGTATATGATTCTTTGAAAATTAGGGAAATTCTCAACTGTAGTATTTGATTTTCTGCAGTAATTTACCCTATCCAGTCTCTGCCTCTTCAGTGTTGAATATAAGAAAATGTAAATATATATATAAACGAATGATACTTGCTAATCATTATCAGACATTATATGTTAGGCTAAAGGAGACAATGGCTTAAATCACTATGGTAAAAAAGAATATTTCATTCCTTCTATACATGGCATCTTTATCTCTATTACTTGCAAAAGGTTTCTGGGAAAATAATTTCAAGTAATGAGCAAAGAAAAAGAATATTATGTTTGCAAAATTACCAGTGCTGTAGTTATTTCTTACTCATAAAAACAGCCAAATTACCAAAGCATTATGAATTTGTTATTTTAGTTTTTAGTACTCCGTTATGTTGTTATTTTATGCCACAGCACTATTTATATATAGCACAATAATAGCACTTGAGTCTTTTAATCAGATTATAAATCAAACTTTGCCATTTTCAGTGTGATTTTCTTAGCAGTAGTAGTCTAGAGGAGGCATTACTTGTTTTGCAGCCTAAAGCTTTTCATTTACCCTTTTAGGGCCTCAGTGTCATCACATGCATAATGAAATATCTGAACCAGATGATTTTTGCCAAGTTGTTGGCCTACATAAGTCTGCTTTCCTATAGAACCCTTTGTCTATAAGTAAAGGAAATCAGTGGAAAGAATAAGAGTTTTCAAGAGAATTGTATAGTAAACTTTGTTGAAACCTACTTCTTCTGTTCAGCTTAACAATATTAGTTCATTCTTTGATATCTTTGTTGTGATTGTGCAATTTTATAATTTTAATTGCTGACAATTATGGAAATGTTTTTTAATTAATGAAATAAAATCCTAACCTCTTTTTCCTAAAAGCCACAATGCTTTAAAAACTAGGTAAAATTTTGCTTCCTTTTTTAACTCATTTGTAATAATTCATAATGCTGTATCATTTTATTTTAAGTGACATTGATGTTTGGGTACCAGAACCAGACCACTCAGAAGTTCCTGCTGAGTGGTGGGACTTTGATGCTGATAAGTCACTCCTTATTGGAGTTTTTAAACATGGTAAGTAAGAAGTAAGGTAGGTGAGATCCCCTTCTATGTATAATGCAATTCAGCTAGATCTCAGTCTATTGATTTCCACATACAACTTTATTCCATTAACAGCTGTGTTATATGTACAGCATTAAAAGCATACACTACCAAACTATGTCCGTCAGTCACTACATTTCCTCATGAGAGAGTAGCATATGTAACTTCATCTCCTGAATGTAAGTCTCGCACAACTTCCTCTCCCAGGAAGAGTTCTTATGTGAAATATGTTTGTGTGTGTGTATGATGAGGTTATCCTGTTTCTCATATTAACTGATAAATTTAATGTAAATTTTTATAGATACATATTACCAGATAATGTAATATTTGTGATAATTTCTAGAAAACATACTTAACCTATATCATTTTAATATATGGTCCCTTTAGTCCAGGAATATCATGCACCATAAATATAAGGAATATTTATGTTTATATACCTTTCTTCTTTTTATCCTTTTTACTTTTATAATTGGTGATGCTTCCAGGTTATGAAAAATATAACACTATTCGAGCAGACCCAGCATTATGCTTCTTGGAAAGAGTGGGGAAACCTGATGACAAAGCAGTTGCTGCAGAACAGAGAGCAAATGATTATATGGATGGGTATGCACATTTCGGAGGCATGGATTCTCCATATTTCTCTGTCTTCTATTCAACATCAGCATATTCTGTGTCAGTGGTATTTATCTTTAAATGATGTAGCAGTAAGAGAATTTGAGTTTACAATCTGAAAAAGCTAATGATACTCTAATAAGTTACTGCTTATCCAGCAGAGTATGATTAAGGAAGAGACTGGACCTGTCCCACATGTGTTCTTTTTACGAGTTCTTAATTTTTTCATTCAGCAAGTATACCATGGCCATTAAGTTTGTAAAATTCTAGGGGCGTCGAGGGAAAAAGAAAGGAAAAGATATTACGGTTGAGAAATGTGATGTTCTTCATTATATATTCATCCCTTGGTATCTGTGGGGAATTGGTTCCAGAACCTCCTGCGGATACCAAAATTCGAAGATGCTCCAGTCCCTTATGTAAAATGGCATAGTATTTGCATATAACCTATGCATATCCTCCTGCATATTTTAAATCATCTTTAGATTACTTATAATACCAAATACAATGTAAATACCATTTAAGTAGTTGTTATGTAAATTGTTTAGGGAATAATGACAAGAAAAATCTGTACATGTTCAGTACAGACACAATTTTTTTCTAATATTTTTGATCTGCAGTTGGTTGAATTCATGGATGTGAAACCCATTGATATGGGAGACCATCTGTACCTGATTTAAGGCCTTATGTAATCTTTCTTTTCTTACCAAAAGAGAAAAGTAAGACACATGTTGAGGTTAATAATAACACACTTAAAAGTAAATTTGGGAGTAAGGGTACGTTAGAACTAGCTTTCTTATTACTTGTTATATAACAGTCTTCATGCTGTGGCTTGGGCTTCTCTGGCTAGAAAACAGAGACTTCAGTCTGACCTTCAAAACAAACTAAAAAATTCCTCCAATAAGGCTCCATTTGTTTGTCCTGTCAAGAGAAATTTTAAGTCTATTACAATAATGATAGCATTTGTTGGTATTTTACCAGGGATGTGGAAGATCCAGAATACAAACCTGCCCCAGCCATCTTTAAAGATGATATAGAGGTATGCTTTGGATCATATTTTTAAATCCTCAATTTTAGGTATTCTTAAGTTTCTTTTGTTTTTGCATATTTTTCGTTTTTATGACATATAATTCTTTTGTTCGTCAGATTAGCTAGTTAAGTGATCAGTGAGTTGACAAACATCACAAATAATCATGCAGAAATTCTCCTGATCTCTAGATAAGATAGAGGCTGATTTGGACATGTGGATGGAGTGGGGCTTGCCCACATGCTACACTTCTTAGAGCTAAGAAACACAGTGTCCTGAGGCAAAATCCTGAAGCAGAGTGACAACTAGATACTAAAGATACACAGCAAGAGACAGAACCTATACCTACGTGAAGAGGTTTGAAATAGAGGGTAGAGCCTACAAGAATTCTGAGCTGCCAAAGCATAGTTCTAAGTGCTCTGTTTATAGAATGTCAAAAGGAAGAAAAGTTGGATGAAAATACAGAAAATAATCTGTAGAGTAGGGAAAAGGATATTAAATGAGATGAGGAATTTCCATAATATTTACGATAGCATGGTAAAAGACCAGATGATGCTATAGCTGTCAGGTAGGGTTTGCTGGTCTTGCTAGCTAAGGAGCTTGAATATTGATGCCTGTATGGGGACAAGAGACAAGGCTTACTCCAGTGTGTGGGCAGTGAGAACTGAAATCCTGTATAAGGTTAGGACTCTCAAAGGCCAGTACTTTCTGACAAACAGCACAGGGAAATAACAAGGAAATTTATCTCATCATGGGCTCGGGGTAGGAAAAATATTGTCTTCCCTGAGAATTTATAACCATAGGCCTGCCTTCCCTTGAGTTCATGGTTTGATTCTTTTATTTTATCTGCATGGTCTAGGATCCCTCATTGTAATATGAAAGGGAGTCAATCCTTGGCTGGTAATACCCTGAGGTACCTGGTAAAAACAAAAATGGAAAAAGAACTCCGGAAGAAAAAATTCATGTTCAGACTATGCATGAATCCTAAAGATGAAGCCCTACATAAAATAAAGTCAAAATCCAAAATTTAAAAATGTATGCAGAACAGTTTACCATGAGTGAATGTTAGCATACAATAAAGAACAAGAACCCCTGAGAACTTCTGATAATATATCTATTGAAATAAAAAATAAGTAATTTTTTAAATGATTAAATACATTAAAGAAAGAACCAGGAACAGGGGACAAGATAATGATTTTAAAAGACTAGGAAGATGTGAAAAAGAATTATGTGTAACTTTAAAAATGGAAAATACATTTATTTATTGACATTTAAAACTCAAATAAGACTGGGCACAGTGGCTCACGCCCATAATCCTAGCACTCTGGGAGGCCCAGGTGGGAGGATCGCTCAAGGTCAGGAATTCGAAACCAGCCTGAGCAAGAGCGAGACCCTGTCTCTACTGAAAATAGAAAGAAATTAATTGGCCAACTAAAATTACATAGAAAAAATTAGCTGGCATGGTGGCGCATGCCTATAGGTCCAGCTACTCGGGAGGCTGAGGCAGAAGGATTGCTTGAGCCCAGGAGTTTGAGGTTGCTGTGAGCTAAGCTGAAGCCACGGCACTCTAGCCCGGGCAACAGAGTGAGACTCTGTCTCAAAAAAAAAAAAAAAACCTCAAATAAATAGCTTACACATTCTACTGGAGAAGCAGATTAAACACAGTTCATGAGAGAAGAAATGATTTGGAAAACACATAAGGAAGTTATCCATAGTGTAGCATGATGGATCAGTTTGGGCCAATCAGGAGAGAGAAATCACAATGTAAAGAATTATTAATTATAATAAGGAGATTGGAGTAATGAGCGATTGGCTAGTAAAAAGTAAAGAGAACGCTAACGAATATAGGAGAAGCATATAAAAGGAGCATCTACCACTCTTAGGGCCCAGGTAGAGCACCCAAGGAAGAGCCCCATCCCTAACAGGGCCAAAATTCAGACTTTACTGGGAGGACATAGCCATGTCTCACTGCATGTCAGAAGAGTTGCTATGCTGCCACTCACTGAACATATACCCCCTGGAACATGCCAGAAATCTGCCCTCTAAGGTTGCCAAGGAAGCTTTTCCTGGGAAAATGTTTTACTGGAAGCACTCCATTACAAAACTGCCCAAGAGGGAGGTTGCTGGGAAAAGCTCCTAGCCAGTGGGTGTCAAAGAAGCTGCTCAAATGGCAGGAGCCTCAGCACTGGAGAAGCGGCCTGTGCTGTGGAAGCTGAGCAGCGGGGGAGCTCACCAGAACCCGGAATTAAAACCCCTTTCCTCTTGCAGTGTCTCTCCAGTGTCCTCTACTGACAAAGCTTAATGTCACACTGACAGTCAGAGGAAAAATTATGTAAAGAGCTCAGATCTTTTTCCTTAGAGCAGGCAAAAGGTTTGAGAGGTAATAAATTTGGAGCAGGGAGGCAATAAATCAATAACCTATACAATGGAATATATATTTATATCTAAAATTTAGAAACAAGGAGGATAGCATGATAATGTCTGGCATATATCTAATAGGTGTTCCAGAAGAAGAGACCACATATAATAAGGGAGATGTATTTTGAAGGGATATTGGCTGTGAATTTTTCAGACATTATGAAAAACATGAAACCTCAGATTCAAAAAATAAACCTTGGCAGGATAAAATAAAACTAAATCCACTCCAAGAAACATCCTGGTGAATTGGAGATACACCAAAAAAGAGATGATAATACAAGCAACCAGAGAAAAAAGACCTACCAACAAAGGAATTAGGATAATTCTAACTTCAGGCTTTTTAAAAAACAGCAATAGAAACTAGTAGCCATTGAAATAAAATTGCCAAACTTATGAATATAAAATAATGTTGCAATTCCTAATTGAAGATACTTTGTTGACAGGTAAAAACTGATTGTACAGGACAAGCAAACTGTTTAAGGCAGAAAAAGAAAAGATTTGCAGGTTGTCTAATAGCCAAACATGAGAATAAATTATCTGAGAGTTGATATAAGAAAGAGAAAAAAGCACACTTGGTTAACAGTAAAACCTAGCGCATACTCACAGTTAGAGGAAGTGTGGAGGAAAAGAAACTGTCTTACAAGTATTATAGAAAAGGAAATAATTTTAGTAAATAATGACTGGTCTAAGTTTCAAACTCGATAGAGAACTATGAAAGGGTAAGAATGGAGAATAAGCAATTAAGTTTTATTTTTGCTAAATTATTTAAAATTCTATTGCAAAAAAGTTCTCTATTATAAAGAAGTTTGGTTCTCTTTTCCTTTTATATGTATCTTCACCCACTTACCCTGTGACAAATTTCTATTTTCTTTTGAAAGGATGATGCTTCCTCACCAGGAGATCTTGTTATAGCAGATGGAGGTAAATTGCATTTACTTGTTTACTACTAAAGTATTGTAAATTCACATTGTAATGATCTATGAAATCAATTTTTAAAATATGTGTTCCTAATGACTTCAGAAATGTTTTGATTCTAATTAAGTGGAGATAAATTTAATACAGAAGGCATCAATTAGAAGAATTTATAGTGTTTAACTTCTTATGGATTCAGTTTGGTTTTTAATTTATTTAAGTTCAAGTATTGAGTTTTTGCCAGCCAGTGTGATATATCAGACCTGGAAATCTAAGAGTTGTATTTTCTGTGCAAGTGAAATTCCCTTTAAATAGATAACATTGTGGCTTTTTATTCCACTGCGTCCTGCTTACTTTGAACTGCCTTTAAAGTTTGTTATGTTTTCTAAAACTATAATTAAAAGAAAACTTTTTTTATGATGACAAATTTGGTTGTTTTTATCCCACATAATCAGATCGAAGAAAAAAGTTTTAAATTAGAGAAATTTATCTACTTTTGTGAGCTTCATACAGTATCTCTTTAGTTTTTAAAGTTATTATTATTATTAACATGAATTTCTTTAAATATAGATGGCCAGCTGATGGAAGGTGATAAAATTTATTGGCCTACTCAGTCAGCTTTAACCACACGTTTGAGGCGTCTCATTACTGCATATCAGCGTACTAATAAAAACAGACAAACTCAGCAGATACAACCAACTTTCTCAGTGCCTGCCAGTGTAATGCAGCCTCTTTATGAAGAAGCCACTCTAAATCCTAAAATGGCAGCCAAGATAGAAAGACAGCAGAGGTAAGACAATAGATATTTAGATATATTTTTAATGTGTATTAATAGTATCTAAATGTATTTGTTCATTAAAGGCTGTCAGGGTGTGATTATCATACTTTGTGCAAAACGTAAACATAGAGAAGTACCAACTTGTATGTGTGCTTTGTGCACACATACACATATATTTACACACTTATGCATGCATAAATATGGTAAAACTTACAAAGATTATTGCATCTTATAGTTATTAGCCATACTTTAATCATTCTTTGTCATGTTTAGGAAAGCTGAAATATTAATAAAGGAAAGTGCAGAGCAAACTCAAGAATTGAATTATCAGTAGAACAGAAGTTTAAATTATATGAAATAAATTCCATTCTATTACATTTTACATTAAGACATTTATGAAATATAAGAGTGTATGGAAGGCAAGTCCAACTCTGCTTTATACAGAAGATGAACCCTGGAACTACTGATGTGAAAGGGAACAAATTGCAAGAGACTTGTTAAGAAGACAGGCAAACTTCTCTGATCTTATAAGGTTTAACTTCTTAAAAAGGATAGAGTACATGGAAAAGAATAGCACGATTAACAATAACCTGGCCTCTTTGTTAAACCTGAGTCCTTGGATGTTCTCTGGAAGATAAATCATTGTTCATTTGCTGCACATTGATTGTAGCCAGAATTTATTTAGTCTGAAACTTAAGATTTTAGCTATCCTAGCCATAATTTTCAAATACTACTACTTCTGTAAATATACTGTTTCAGTTATCTGTTGTTATGTAACAAACCACCCCAAAACACAATGACTTAAAACAGCGTTAATTTATTATTTCTCTTGATTCTATGAGTTGACCAGGTGGTTATTCTGTTTTATATGCTGTTAGCTGGATTTCTGAGATAGCTAGAAGACTCAAAGTAGCCTCACTCACATGGCATGCTAACTGCTAGCTAGGAACTCAGATTCCAAGAGGGATCATTCCAAGCAGCAAAGGCAGAAGCTGCAGATTTCTTAAGGCCCAGTCCCAGCAGTTAAAGTGTCACTTCTGCCACTGACTATTGGTCAGAAAAAGTCACAGGGCCAGCCCAGATTTAAGGGAAAGGGAAATAGATTCCACCTCTTAAGGGGAAGAGTGGAAAAGAATTTTGTGGCCATCTTTAATGTACTAGACACATTTTCCCTCAGTCTGTCAGATCTGGATTACTCTTCCTAAAATACTAGTTTTATCATGGTATTCGATGATGACTCCTTATTTAGTACAGGTATGAAGTCTTAAGTACCTAAGTTCTTCAGTTTAGATTTTAGCATGCATTTCTAACTTTACTACTATTCCCTCAGCCAGAATGTCATACTTATTCTTAACTCAGTACCCTAGTTTATGTTGTTCCCATCACCTAGAATACCCTTCTTCCTACCTGTTAGTTCACACCTAGCCCATCCTTCAGAGGCCAGCACCTGGCCCATTTTCTGTATTCATATTTTTAACCAGTCAAGCTCACAGTATTCCCTTCATTTTCTGTACTCATATAGCAACTTATCTAAATAATCATTCATTTGTCACAATAATATAAGATATTGTGATGACATTCATCTTTTCTATGTCTTATCTTTCTAAGTTGTAAATACTTTTATTATAAACACTGTGTCATATTTTTGTGTGTGTGCTGTATAATTTCAATTAATCTTTTCCATTTTTATTGTTATCACTGAAGGTTTAATTTAAACTTTACTACTTTCCCAGGCTATTTTTTACAACATGATTACATTAATCTTCTTAATGTATCACTATGATAAAAATGGTCTGTTAACATTTTTCAAAGGTCTTTCCCATATGCTTTTTCCCATTTACACAACAATCCTATAAATTAAGCAAGGAAAAGTTTCTACAAATAGACTGAGGTTTGGAGATCTATGGTATATGATATTAATATTACCCTCTTAAAGCCTCAGGAGCTTTCACCTGAAGAGAGATTACTGAATGATTAGCAATTAGAACGTTTCATAATCTGACCCAAACCTTGTCTTGCTTTGTCTCCAATATGAGCCATATTCTTGTCAATCTGGAATATTCATCATCCCCCAGAAAAATGCAGAGTACTTCTCTTCACTTATTCTGTGCTCTCTTGCTAGCATTACCTCCCTAACCTTAGCCTTGTCCCATCTGAAATGCCACTTACTCTGTGATGCCTTTCTTGATTGCTCAAGTCTGAACTAATAATCCTTCCATCTTCTGTGCTCTCCTAAAATTTTTAGTTTCTATAATTCTCATATAGCAAATACTACCTGATACTATAAATGTGTTTGAAAACATTTTATCTTTTTTCCTGAAAGGTAGGATCATCTTATATAATCTTGTATGTTTGCTATGCATATTTTCTTACATAGTAAAACTGCAAAAAACTATCATTGTCCGAAGGAACAGTATATACTAACAGAAGTATGGTTGGATAGATGAATCAACTAGCATTTAAAATGTATTTACAAAGCAATAACCTTGTATTTAGTCCTTTAAAGTTTTAGGTACTTGAAATGTTTTGGGTTTGTATCCTAGTCATTATATTCAGTATTAATAAATATTCATTTTAGTGACTAATGTGGTTTTTTCTTTCATCTGATTCAAAATAGATGGACAAGAAGAGAAGAAGCTGACTTTTACAGGGTTGTATCTACATTTGGAGTAGTTTTTGACCCTGACAGAGGCCAGTTTGATTGGACAAAATTTAGAGCTATGGCTAGGCTACATAAGAAAACTGATGATAGTTTGGAGAAATATTTGTGTGCATTCATGTCCATGTGTCGGAGGGTTTGTCGCCTTCCGTCCAAAGAAGGTATGTAAGAAATTCTTTTTTTCCTTGTTTCAGTCAAAGAAGCAAAATTACTAAAATTCAGAAATTTCCAGTTTATCTCTTTTATGTGAAATTTCAATATGATCTAATTCAACTTTCTAGCAATTTTTTAGAATTGTAAACAAACTATGCTTAAAGACCAGCTATTCTTTAATTCTGCTGTTAAAATGAGACCTAAAGAGAGTAAAGGTACACACTGAGTTTTAAGAAAATAGCTAATGTTTAGTGTAGATTTATGATTAGGAGCATGTGGAAAATAAAGGACTGGTTTTGGTAAACAGAACTAACTTATATTTTGAGTCCATCTCATGAGAATTGTGCTAGAGGGATTATTTATCTGAATAATTTTGCAAGGAATGAGGCCCCCACTCATAAGACATTTTAAAGAATTATCTAGGCCAGGTGTGGTGGCTCACGCCTGTAATCTAGCACTCTGGGAGGCCAAGGTGGGAGGATCACTCGAGGTCAGGAGTTTGAGACCAGCCTGAGCAAGAGCGAGACCCCGTCTCTACTAAAAATAGAAAGAAATTAGCCGGACAACTAAAAATCTATAGAAAAAATTAGTCAGGTGTGGTGGCGCATGCCTGTAGTCCCAGCTATTCAGAAGGCTGAGGCAAAAGGATTGCTTGAGCCCAGGAGTTTGAGGTTGCTGTGAGCTAGGCTGACTCCATGGCACTCTAGCCCAGGCAACAGAGAGGTCAAAAAAAACCAAAAAAAATTATCTAGAAAAGATCTCCACCCAGGGCCATCTTCAAAAAAGACAACTAATCAGACGTGGTGTTTCAACTCAGCTAAGGAACTGTTCTGGGATGAATTTCATTGTCTTCAAAGCCCAGAGAAATAGCTCAGCCTGTCAGCAATTCCTCTTGGTAATGCTATGTATAAGTTGGTGCCATTCTTTGTTGAATATGATTGCTGACTGTTAAACCCAGTGGCCTCCTATTCCTATTTTGTAGTCAAAAGATAAATGGTTTATAAAGGACTTAAATTCCACATGGGTTTCTTTACTTGTTTTATTTTATTTACTAACAGGTTTGTTGTCAGTTCACTGAATAGAGTAGCCAATCACTTGATTACCTAAATATCAGGTAATTTGGAGTAGGTTTCTGTCTGCTTTCAGGTCTATTGGAATACTATAAATGGGTTTAAGAAGACAAATAAAACAAAGTATTGTATCTTTTGTTATTTATGGTTGCCAAGAGGCCCTCATTTCTTTTTTTTTTTTTTAATTTTCTTAATTCCCATCACCAATATAGTGATGTGAATAAATTCATCACTTTTGATTCTAGTTTTAAAAGTTAAGGGGAAGGGTTAGTTACTAAATAATGATTGAAAAGTAGGACTTCCTTATTAGAAATGTGAGTGGGGAAATTTAGAGTGGGGACAGTGACAGTGTCTCTCAGGTCGGGTCCCCACTGGAGGAGGCTGTGGGTAACCAGAAATAGGTGCTACTCTGTATGGCCAAGTCGCCAACAGGTTCATCGGCGCAGAGACAATACTGCAAAAAAGACATAAAGCTGAGTGTTAGAAAGCTACTCAACAGACATCATATTGTGTTTGTTGATTACACATGGACTGAGTCTGAACCTTTTATGACCAGAAATGTGCAGTCTGTGTCTATTGTTGACATTGAGTAAAGACCCATAGCCTATTGAATGCATACACTATTGCATTGCACATCTTTCAGCTGAATGAAATAGGCCCCAGCAGTGAAAATTCGGAGAAAGAGACAGAAAATATAATTGCAGCAAATCACTAGGTTCTGTCTGCAGCTGAATTCCATTAGGCTTTGGGACAGCCCTAATGCATGATGTGGAGGTCAAATCACACGTCCTTGCTTTTGTGACGACAACCTTACTGTTTCAGACAAGAATATTGACAGCAACTTCACCACCTAGAACCAGGTGGTGCTGCTACACCACAGTTCTTCAGGAACTGGTAAAACATCCCTGTATAAAGCAATAGCCCAGAAATTGACCATTAGACTTTCAGACAGGTACCAGTATGGCCAATTAATTGAAATAAACAGTCATAGCCTCTTTTCTAAGTGGTTTTCTGAGAGTGGCAAGCTAGTAACTAAGGAGTTCCAGAAGATTCATGATTTGATTGATGATAAAGATGCTCTGGTGTTTGTGCTGATTGATGAGGTGGAGAGCCTCATAGCTGTCCATAATGCTTACAGGGTGAGAACCAAGTTACCAGATAACGTTGGCATGGTCAATGCTGTCTTGACCCAAATTGATCAGATTAAAAGGCATTCCAATGTAGTGATTTCAGCTACTTTACAACATCACTGAGAAGATTGACGTGGCCTTTGTGGATAGGGCTGACATCTAGTAGCACATCAGGCCACCCTCTGAGACAGCCGTCTTCAAAATATACCTCTCTTGTTTGGAAGAACAGATCATATACCCTCATTAGCAGCTGTTGACCCTCTGAGAGCTGGAGATGATCGGATTCATTGAAAACAACATGTCAAAATTGAGCTTCCTTTTGAGGAAAATTTCAAAGAATTCAGACCTGAGGGCCTGAGCAACCAGGTCCTGAGGAAATTCCCTCTTTGGCTCACACACTTTATCCAGGGGCACCCACCACCAGCATAGAGGGGTTCATCCAGTAGCTCCATCTAATGGAGAACACACAGCAAGTGATGTTGCTTGTCTCACAACCGATGCCACTCTGGAAATCCCCTCTGTAAAAATTTGCTTAGATCTACAAGCCAGGAACCCACAAAGCCAGGCTTTGTTAAAAGTGTGTTATATTAACATTTTTAAATGCATATTAGAAGACAAAAAGCTTCTCATTTTCACTGTTTTTAAAAGATAATTCAGGCCAGGCATTATAGGCTCAGGCCTATAATCCTAGCACTCTGGGAGGCTGAGGCAGGAGGATCGCTTGAGCTCAGGAGTTTGAGACCAACCTGAGCAAGAGCGAGACCCTGTCTCTACTAAAAATAGAAAAAGTAGCCAGGCATCATGGCCTGCGCCTGTAGTCCCAGCTACTCAGGAGACTGAAGCAGGAGGATCACTTGAGCCCAGGAATTTAAGGTTGCTATGAGCTAGGCTAACACCACTGCACTCTACCCAGGGCAATAGAGTGAGACTCTGTCTCAAAAAAAAAAAGATAATTCAACTTCTGTTTGTCCTTTGTAAAGAACTGTCTAAACATGTTTATTTATTCCCATCCTGCCTCCAGTCAATTAGACACATAATGCTGACAAGTTTTGTTTAAAAATAAAGGAAGATTAATATAGGTATTTTAGAAACAAAAGAGAAACTCTATCACCCTAAAGAAGCATGGAATTATAGCATTTAAAAATGTGCACATCACTCAAGCTAGAAGGCAGCAGTTGCTTTCTAATATCAGCTTGTTTTATTTAGTGGAAACTATTTAATGGCTAAGAAAAACCTATTTCTGTGTTACAGAAATTGGTAGGTAAAGTGTTCTAGGTAAAGTGTTCTTTTATAATGATGAGACATGGTCCAATTTGCAGAAAGAACACAGACCCTCAATGTTTAAGTGAAATGTGTGCTGGACATCCCTTGTAACCCAGTGCAGGCACACGTGCATTGCATGGATATTTCTGCCCATTGTTGTATTTGTTCAATAACATTATTCATATCTCAAATGACGTTATTCACGTCTCATTAATAGAAGGTAAAATAAATGGGTCAATAATTGGTGTATCTCAGAATATTATGTTTTGCTTTTATCTCATGCTAAAATTAATTTCATATTAATGCTTTGTAAAGACATGTGAGTGAGGTTTTATTTAGAGATTCCCAGACTTCCTCAGTTCACAGGTGCCTTAATGTCTCTGTAATTTTTTTCACAATACTTGAGGCCAAAAGAAATACTAACAGTTCTGTTTAATTAATAATTAGGACCAACAACTTAATAAGTATTTATGTCCTAACAATCTAGTGATTGTTTGAAAACACAATTACATATATTGAAAGAAGAAATAATACTTTGATTTCTTTCTTAAATAACACTAGTTACTAATGGGATGTGTGTACCTGTTGGGCACTGTACAACTTTTCAAATCTCAGAAGTAGACTGGGTACTTCCACCCTTGTTTCCTGTTCCATATTGATTTTTGCACGGTCTTTGTTTTTTTTTCCCCTGCCACCTTTTTTGTTTCGAACTGCTTTTAGACTTATAGAAAAGTTGCAAAAAGCATACAGGGAGTCTCCATATATCTCTCACTCTGCCTCTCTTAATGTTAAAATCTTACATGATTAATTATAGTGTAATTATCAGAACAAGAAATTAATGTTAGTACAATGTCATTAACTAAACCAAATACCTATTTGAATTTTTCCAGTTTTTCTACTAATGTCCTTTTTCTGTTCCAACATCCTACATCGTATTTTGTTCTTTTTCCTTAGCTTCCTGGAGTCTGTAACAGGTTCTCCGTTCTTCCTTGTCTCTTATTAACTTGATACCTTTGAAAACTATTGATTACTTACTTTGCTATATATCCCTCAATTTGAGTTTGTCTTGTCTTTTCATGTGCCTAGATTCAGGCCATGCATTTTGGGCAACACTACCATAAAAATGATGTTGTGCCCTTCTCATAATGTTATATGTGGTTCATGATATCAGTAACGTCTTATGACTGATCATGATGACTTTAATCACTTGGTTAAGGTAGCAGGATACATTTCTCCACTGTAAAATTACTATCTTTTCCCATGGTATTAGCAAATATAATATCTTGAGGAGCCTCACAAACCCTGTTTTTTCTCAAACTTTAACCCATTGATTTTGGTACAAATCAGATACTAAATCTTGTCTATAATAGCTTCTATTGTGGAATTCTGTAAGGAAAAACTGTTTCTTCTCTCTCTTTAATCAGTTATTCGTATTAGTATAGATTCATGGATATTTATTTTATTCTATAGGTTACAATCCAATATTACTGTTATTTATTGTTCAAATCATTTCATATTTAGCCATTAGGAGCTCCTCAGTTTGGTTCCTGAATTTATTTCAACAAGCCATATCTTTTTTGAGTACTTCCCAAGTGCCAGTAACCCACCTTGCAAAGATATAATCTAAAGGAATGTAGCATGATCTAATGGTGAAACTTCAAACTAGTAGTTTGTACAGCGTTTAGTAGACATACCTGTTTCCCTTGAAATTTAAGAAAGCCCTTGATGCCCCTGTGAGTTCATTGCAATGCGCTGTTACCTCATACAGTTTGAGATGTGTCAGCTTGCATTTGTTTATGAGGTTTCATTTAGCAGTTCTAGTTTATATTTGTAAGTGAGTTTGAGCAAGTGTTTTTCTCTTCAGTTAAGACAGGTATTAGTAAAACTCATAGGGAATTTCTAAAAGAAAATCCCTAGTTATATTAATATACTTCCAAAATAATTTATTTTTTATTTTTTTTTATTTTTATTTTTTTCTTCCAAAATAATTTTATGGTTTACCTTAATATCCAGTGTTTTATGTTACATGATTTTTAGTATTTGTTTTTAAGACTTAAATTTCTCTTCATTTAAAAAATATTAAAAAGAAAACTTTTTAGTAATGCTATACTAAGGGATAGGAACTATATAATGATATTGCATGGAGGTGCATTTAGTAGTAGTAGTACTTTAAATATGTAGTAGTTTATTTATAATTTACTTATAAATGAAAATTTTTGAGATTAATATTCTTGTCCTGTTTCAATGTAGAATTGGTGGATCCAAATATTTTTATCCAACCTATCACAGAAGAACGTGCTTCTAGGACTTTGTATCGCATTGAACTTCTAAGGAAAGTTCGGGAACAAGCCCTTCGACATCCACAATTGTTCGAACGCTTGAAGCTTTGCCATCCAAATCCAGACTTACCAGTCTGGTGGGAATGTGGCCCTCATGATAGGGATTTACTTATTGGTGCTGCCAAACACGGGGTGAGCCGGACAGATTATCACATTCTTCGTGATCCTGAACTCTCTTTTATGGCAGCTCAAAGGAACTACAGTCAAAGTAAGATGGCTCATTCAAAGACTTCTACCCCACTTTTACAGCAATATCAAGTAGCACTTTCTGCTTCTCCTCTTACCTCTCTACCTAGGCTCCTAGATGCTAAAGGTATTATTCTAGAGGATATAAAAGTTAAAAGTGAAAACCTTAAAGAGGAGCCTCAGTCTTCTGAAGAAGAATCTATGTCTTCTGTGGAAACCAGGACACTAATAAAGTCTGAGCCTGTAAGTCCAAAGAATGGTGTTTTACCACAGGCTACTGGAGACCAGAAATCTGGTGGAAAAGGTGAAACAGACAGACGCATGGTTGCAGCCAGAACAGAACCCCTAACTCCAAACCCAGCGTCAAAGAAACAGAGAGTCCACAAAAGAGGATCAGAATCTAGTTCTGATTCTGACTCAGATTCTGAGAGATCATCCTGTTCTTCCAGATCATCTTCTTCCTCGTCGTCCTCCTCTTCTTGTTCCCACTCCCGATCAGGCTCTAGTTCTTCTTCATCCTCATCTTGTTCTTCAGCATCTTCTTCATCCTCTTCCTCCTCTTCCTCCTCCTCATCATCCTCTTCATCTTCATCAGAAGAAAGTGACAGTGAAGAAGAAGAAGTCCAAAAGCGAGGTATATGCATAAAGTAATTTTGCTTTTTAAGACAACTTTTCAAGTAAAAATGAAAAGAACTTGATTCAGATAACTTAAGCATATTTAAAAGTGTTAGCTTAAGTTCTATGTGTACAGATTTTCTTAGGAAAGTACTAAAGAAGGAAACTAGAATTACTGGTACATACTCCCTATTCAGTATTCAAAGTATTACAAAATAGATTAATCAGGCAATTGAACTAGAAATTTTACACAATAGCTTTATTTCTTTGTGATTGCCTTAAGGTTAATATTATATTTTTCACAGGAACAGGTCTATTAGTAAACAAATAAAAGATAATAATATATAGCAGTCACCAAGAATCTTAGATTAAACAGCCCAACAAGACTATCATAGATAGGCCATTTGTCCAGCAATGACAAATGTTTGTCAGCAGAGCAGTGTTAGGTATCCCCTTCTGCAGATGTTCTTGCAGTGGTCCAACAGTTCAGCTGCAGGAAAATGAGTCAACGTCACGCATGTGTAGGAGCCACTCTGGCATGAAAAGCCTCATACCCCACAGGAACCAGAATCTCTTGTAACAACTCCATAGGCATAACTTTCAAGGTTGCCATAAGGAACATGCCCAATTCTAAGAGTCACCAGAGTCACCTCATTTAGAAAATTATAGTATCCCCATCATGTGTTTGTAGTCTTCCCAGTCCAGATGAAGTCTACCAATTGGGAGTCGTTTTAAAAATAATGGGTGCTATTGTATTCTTGGTGAGTTTTTTCCCTTCTTTGACCATTTGGTTTTACTTCTTTTTCATTTTCAGATATTTCTGAATACTTGCATAAGATTTTTAAAATATATATAGAGTTGTTTTATGCAGTCTTTTTAAAGTGGTTATAATTGTTCTTAGCAGAAGGTACCCCTCACATGAAAGCCTATGATGAAGAAAGCGTTGCATCACTGAGCACTACCCAGGATGAGACTCAGGATAGTTTTCAGATGAACAATGGGACACCAGAGTCTGCTTATATCTTACAAGGTGGATACATGCTGGCAGCCTCATATTGGCCAAAGGTAAAGGAATAATTTCTTGTCAAGATAGGTCATTTCTTATACTTTTCTATGTTGCTTTAATGGTAGATATTCTTTTTATGTGAAAAATAGGTCAGTATAAAATGTAGGATGATGTTTTAAGTTGTTAGCATCAAAAATATAAATTATTATCAAGTAAATTAGTTCTACTTAAATGCGTATGCTTCTCAACATAGCTTTAAAATGTTTAGAATAAAAGATAACCTTTATATTCCAGTTAATATTAAGTGCCTGTTTATGAAATAGGTACTTTCAACTGAGTCTTCTTGAAGAAATTTACTGTAGCCTGTTGTGACCTAGGGAAAAAGTTCGTTCAGTGGCAGAAGCTAAGATTGGATTAATACACTTTTTCCATTATGTGACTAGGCTACTACAGGAATATTTAATCTTTAGGAATGAGGTTGGGAAATGAGGAAATGGAGAATACTCTTTTATATACTTCTAAGTAGTTTGAATTTTTTATAAGGAACTGTATTACTTTTATAATTATAAAAACAAAATAATAGAAAACTATGATATAATATTTTTGAATTTCACCAAAGGGAATTTGTACTTGAATAACTTCATACGGAATTGTAATATATATGTAAGAATATGCATGCTTGCTACATGCACTTATATTGGGGTGTAAACTCTTGACAAAGAGTTAAATCCATCAAGGTTCTTGGGCTATTTGATCTCCAAAGGTCTGGCCTAGTTATTAAAATTATACTTGGATGTTGCACGCTTTTCTAGGATCGTGTGATGATCAATCGGTTGGACAGTATTTGTCAAACAGTTCTGAAAGGGAAGTGGCCTTCCGCTAGAAGAAGTTACGATGCTAACACAGTGGCTTCTTTCTATACCACAAAACTGCTGGACAGTCCTGGAGCAGCTACAGAATACAGTGAGCCCAGCGTACCCACTCCTCCAGGCGCCGGTGTTAAAGAAGAACATGATCAGTCAACACAGATGTCAAAGGTGAAGAAGCATGTACGAGAAAAGGAGTTTACAGTGAAAATCAAAGACGTATGTGTATTTTTATTGCCCTAGGGCCTGATTGCGATTGCGGTGTGCAGCATGCTTTTCCTGCAGATGGCTGCCTGCTCTTACTCTTCCTTCCTTCACATACTTGTTTCCTGGTATTTGGATTATTTTCTTTCTGATATCCAGGTTATTAAACTTGAATAGTCTACTAAAGGGATCACTATTAAATATTTTTCTCTCCTTATGCTTCTGAAATAGTTCTTCTGATCAAGATGTTTTCTTAAACAGTGTGACAATTTTTAACTGTTTGATTCTTTTATATAATGTTTAAGTGGTATGTCAGTATACGTTCTGTATTAAACATTTAGCATGTCCTGTTAATAATAATGTTTAATTTTTTTAATGATTTTTGAAGCTTAATTGATTATTCACAGTCTAAAATATGGGTATTGTCGTCCAAAATGTCACATGCATAATGTACATAGAGATGTATGTCTAAATCTGAAAATGTTACAATGGACTTGTCATATGAACAACTTTGTTTTGTTCAGAAAAGTGTATAGAGTACCTGTATTTTTTTCATCTAAAATAGAAAATGTAGTATTCATTATCGAAATGGATTAAAATATTTTATTCAGTCGATTTATGAATGAGAAGAGAATTTCATTAATGTATCAAGGGTTTTGCTTCATTTTTTTCTAAGTAAAAACGTTCTCTTAATATCCTGCAATAAGATTTTTTTTAAATAGCTTCTGTCTTAATAATGGTATTTGTTTAACAGGAAGGTGGTTTGAAGTTGACCTTTCAAAAGCAAGGGCTTGCTCAGAAAAGACCATTGGATAGTGAAGATGGTGCTATGGGGCAGCAGCAGTACCTCACCCGACTTCGGGAGCTTCAAAGTGCGTCAGAGACCAGCCTCGCCAATTTTCCAAAATCTGTGCCAGTATCAGGTGAATATGCAAATAATAACTGTCTTACTATGAAATGTTCCCTGTCATTTCTAAATCTTCTATAGACTCTTAAAGTAAAAATTCATTTTTCCTTTAATGTTGGGACCTCTCTTAAGTCTATAAAATAATCAATATAATTTTAAATCTTAATAAGTATTTATTTTAACTTTTAATGTAACATTTTAAAGCACAGAGGGCAGTTTAGTTTTGGGGGCTTGAATAGTGTGGAAACATCATTTTACCAAGTTGCTTTATACAGATGAAAGCTCAAACAGAATTTCAGTATGAAAGTATATTATGAATTCTAAAACAAAAAGTTAAATCACTAGCCAGACACTGTGGCTCATGCCTGTAATCCCAGCACTTTGGGAAGCTGAGGTGGGAAGATTGTTTGAAGCCAAGTGTTCAGGACCAGCCCGGGAAACATAGCGAGACACTATCTCTACAAAAAATGTAAAATTTAGCCAGGCATGGTGACACATACCTGTATTCGCAGCTACTTGGGAGGCTGAGGTGGGAGGATCACTTGAGCCTGGAAGTCAAAGGTTGCAGTGGGTTGTGATCATGCCACTGCACTCCATCCTGGGTGACAGAGCAAACCCCTGTCTCAAAAAATAAATAAATAAATCACAATTAATGGTGATAGGTAGTAGGTAGAAGTAATTAAAATGAGAAGTTTTAGAAAAACTTAGAGATTGTATAGTCCATGCATCTACAGGATACAGAAATTATTTATGACTTGATCCCCAAAAGGTGATCTTTCATCTTTGTGAAATACTTGCAGGAACAAGGTTCTTACTACCATAAACAACCCTTTTTGTTGTTGGACAGCTCTAATTGTCAAAAAATACCTTCTTATTTGAAAGTAAAGTTTGTCTGCTATAGGTTCTTCTCAATGGTTGAAGTTCTGTCTTTAACAGCAACACATGATTAACTCGGTCCTATGTCTACACGATACATCTTAACATTTTGAAAGCAATCATCAGATCTCCCCTTCAGACTATCTCTATTTCTTCTAAACTTTTGATAATTAACAAATATTTATTAAATACCTAATTGGTGCCATGTATTATGTACTCTGTAGGGATGAGGAATACATTAGACATTGCTTTTGTTTTATTTTGGCCTATTTGTTTTATCTTGGCCTAGTTGTATTTTAATTTGTCTACATCCCTCTTAAAGTATGATGTCAAGAATTGAGAATGATACTTAAGATAACTGAGTCTTAATGTGTAGAACACAGCATACTAATTCCCAAAAATGCTTGTCAATTAAAGCAGACGAATGACTTGAATTTCCATTATACCTTCCTTGTACATAAGGATAAGGACTCTATTTCAGTACTCTACTAAGTCTGGTTGCCATGCAGTACTTGGAAACATTTCAAAATTCCTGTGTATGTGCACAGTGTGTGGAATTCCTACAATTTGGGAAAATAATGCTGTATTATAAGTGGTGTCTTGAACTGGTCACTATTTCCAAATACTGCTGTTACCACTTGTAATTACAAATTAGTTAGTTGAGCTTCATTAGCATCTCTTTGGTCTTTTGTGCAGCCATTAACCATTCAGTATAATTTTCCAATTACTAGACTTTCAGACATGTATGAAATGCAGTTCAAATATGAATCAACTACACTTCTTTACTAAAGCATAAATCCCCTAAACTATGCTTTATAATTACAGTTTTATTATTAAGCAGCTCTTTCTTTTCACCAGAAAATGGGAACAGATAGGGAAGATAAGCTGTGGGCTCTTTTTCCCAACTTAAGTGGCACTTAGTAATACTACTGCTCTTACTCTTAGAACTCAACTGTAAAGAGAGATTGATACTTCTGTCATACACGTTTTGTTGCTATTTCAGCTGAAGATTGTACACTCTTTACCTACAAGTAATTCTTTGGTAAATAATACTGTTTTTTAATAATATCAGTAGCAATTGTAACACAAATTTTGCAACTATACAAAATATTTTAAATCTCAAATATTTATGTTAAATAGCATTATTATCTAAGCATTGTATCTTATCTATCTTAATTACTGCAAATGTGAAATCTGGATCTGTCTCATACATGATTTTTGGTAAATCCGTTAACTTTTTTTTTTTTTTTTTTTTTAAGACAGAGTCTCACTTTGTTGCCTGGGCTAGAGTGCCATGGTGTCAGTCTAGCTCACAGCAACCTCAAACTCCTGGGCTCAAGCGATCCTCCTGCCTCAGCCTCCCGAGTAGCAGGGACTACAGGCATGTGCCACCATGCCCGGCTAATTTTTTCTATATTTTTAGCTGTCTAAGTAATTTCTTTCTGTTTTTAGCAGAGACAGGGTCTCGCTCTTACTCAGGCTGGTCTTGAACTCCTGAGCTCAAATGATCCACCCGCCTTGGCCTCCCAGAGTGCCAGGATTACAGGCGTGAGCCACCGCGCCTGGCCCCATTAACATTTTTGAGCCTTACTTTTCTTGTTTGTGAAATGAGGGGTTTGGGTAAGGAGAGAGGTGACATTGCTGGGTATATTAAATAAAATAACATATATAAAGTGGCTTATAAAGTGCTTGGCACGGAGTTAGATGCTAAACAGAAATTAGGTACTCATAGATTGTAGAATTAGATGCTTAACAGATACTATTACTGAAATTCTTCATTTTCCTAAAGCTATACCTTTTTTATTCTTGTATAATTACCGCCTGAATTTTATCTGAAAGCCTTGAGTAAAGATACCAGATGTAATGTAATTTACTAATGAATGAAAGTGAAATAGCATAGATTATACAAGAGGACAAAACTGAAGACCCATTCAAGAAACTACCTGGAATAGTGGATAAAGGATGGCAGAGCCAAGCAACATGGGGTTGAATTGTCATTTTCTAGCTGTTGTAACATTTAGCAAGTGCCTTAATGTTTCTGATCTCATTTGTAAAATGGACTTAATAATACATCTATGTTTTTGTTCTGTTTTGATGATTTGAGGTAGCATTTGTAAAACTCAGTCCAGTATCTAGCACTTAGTAGATATACATATATAAGCTATTCTTAATGTTATGATAGTTATATCTAAGATAAAGACAGTACAGATTGATAAAGTTAAGTTTTTCATTTTAGATTCTGGCATAAAATGAATTAGTAATGCTTATTAAAATCACCCTCAGAAATGAGTCAGTTGAGTATATAATTAAAGCAAAGAATTGGCCAAATAGGATATGTTTGTAAATGTATACTTTGGGCCAGGCATGGTGGCTCATGCCTGTAATCTCAGCTGTTTGGGAGGCTGAGGCAGGAGGATCACTTGAGGCCCAGAGTTTGAAACTAGCTTGGGCAACATAGTAAGACCTCGTATCTAAACTTTTAAAAAATGTACACTTCAATAAGAATTCCATAAATAATTATAGTAAATACTTCTCTTTTTTAGATAGCACAGAGATAGTACTAAAGGGAAAGTAAATGAAATGTAAGACACTGTCTCTGCCTTTCAGATGCTTGGTAGACTAGACTTACACATTAAAATATTAGATAATACATTAAAAAGATAATATATTTTGCTACACAGAACATTATAGTTTACAAATGTTGGAAAAGAGGAAAGTCACTGCTGTCTAGACACTTAGCCAAGTCCTGTGGAAAAGATGGAATTGAATTGATAAGGATTTGATAGGAGGAAGATTAAATAATTGCCTTTCTGGAAAATCGGGTTGGTGGTAGGACTGGAAGGTAGGCAGGGAATAGCATGAACTAGAGACTAGGTGTCAGGAAAATTGTGTGGTTTTGTGATAAGAATGACCTAGCTAGTATGTAAATTTTTACTGGAGAGAAAGAGATGTATAGAATATCACATCTTGCTTAGAATCTAAGTTATGAAAAACATCAAAAACAGATCTAAGGCAGGGTTGGGGGTTAGCGATCATGTAAGAATAGAGCTGATGCAAGGCAGTTCAATCTGGAGTAGGAATCCATGAGAAGTTTTTATGAAAAGGAATGGTGCTTTTTAAAGTGCTATTTTAGGAAAGTTATTGTTATTATAGCTAAAATGTGCTATAGCAGCGATCCCCAACCTTTTTGGCACCAGGGACCAGTTTCCTGGAAGACAATTTTTCCAGTGGGGCTGGGAGTGGTTTTGAGATGATTCAAGCACTTTACATTTACTGTGTACTTTATTTCTATTGTTATTACATTGTAATATATAATGAAATAATTATACAACTGACCATAATGCAGAATCAGTGGGAGCCCTGAACTTGTTTTCCTGCAACTAAGTCCCATCTGGGGGTGATGGGAGACAGTGACACCCGAAGTGTGTTGCTTATGTCCAGTCTACTCCATAATCTCGTTTTGGTTGCCGTCACCGCAGAAAACCCTGCTTCACAAAGATAGAATGTTGGAAATGGAGCAGACTTTTCAGTGCTTTTGTGACAATCTCAGGACATTCCACCTTGACTTTAATCCAGAACCTATGGAAGTTTGAAGTTGTCTCAAACATACTTTTTTTTTTTGAAACGGAGTCTCTCTCACTCTGTTGTCCAAGCTAGAGTGCCGAGGTGTCAGCCTAGCTCACAGCAACCTCAAACTCCTGGGCTCAGGTGATCCTCCTACTTCAGCCTCCGGAGTAGCTGGGACTACAGGCATGCGCCACCATGCCCCGCTAATTTTTCTATGTATTTTTAGTTGGCCAATTAATTTCTTTCTATTTTTAGTAGAGACGGGGTCTGGCTCTTGCTCAGGCTGGTTTCTAACTCCTGACCTTGAGTGATCCTCCTGCCTCAGCCTCCCAGAGTGCTAGGATTACAGGCATGAGCCACCATGCCCAGCCCCCCAAACATACTTTTAAGGTTACCATCATTTGTGATCTCAAGCAGTTGATCCTCTTCTAGCAAGGACAAAGTTGATACACTTGGCTTATTCACAAGTGGGTTGGGGATCCATTCCTTATCAGTTCAGGGGTCTTTGTGATTGGGAAGTAATGCTCAAACTCTTTTAAAAGGTGAGATAGGTGATCATGCACCACCTGGGAGAAAGAAGGCCCTGGCTCAGCCTGTTTCAAAATCTCTAATGTTTGAAACATATCAAAAATCCCAATGTTCTCTTGTCACCCCCATAATTCCAGTTTAACTTTGAATGCAGCCATTTTTTCTGATGACTTAAACACAGCTGTCATTCTCCCCCGAAGTGACAGAGTGAGTTTTTTCAGCAGGTTGAATATGTCACACAAGTAAGCAAGTTTGGGGACCCATTCTGGGTCACTGAAATGTGCTGCCAGTGGTGACTGTTTTTCTAAAAGAAATCTCTGGAGTAGCTCTCGTAACTCAAAAATTCTGGCTAGTGATCTACCTTTAGAAGCCTTCTCACTTCTGTGTGTAAGAGTAGGTGTGTGTGCTCTGTGTCCATCTCCTCACAGAGCTGCACAAACAGATGTGAGTTAAGGGCATGCACTTTAATGTGGTTGATAATTTTAATCACATCCTGCAAAATGTTTAGTTCAGGTGACACTTTTCAGCTAGTCAGCATTTCTCTATGGATGACGCAGAGCAGACTCACATTCAGAAGTGACCTCCTTTACCCATGCAACGAAACAAGAAAGCCGTCCAGTCATGGCAGCTGCTCCATCCATGCATGTATTGACACAAAATGACCCATTCGGTTTTACTGATATGTAATCATTCAAAGACTTGAATACTTCTGCAGCTGTGATGTTGGTTGGCAACAAAAGGGCACATAATATATCCTCATGCACATCCTCCTGAAAAATATATTGCACAAACACAAGCATTGTTGCTTTGTCAACAGGTAGACTTGTCAACCTGGATTGTATACCATGGTGACTCATTAGTCCTAACAATCGTACCGCTGTTTCATCAATTCATCTAGTTATGGTGCTAAGCTGAAAGAGGAACACAAGCCACCTTTTGAACTGCAACCTTTCCTAAAAGTTCACGGCAAATGTCCTTAGCAGCAGGAAGGATCAACTCTTCACCAATAGTAAAGGGCTTCTTAGCTTTAGCAATGCAGTTAGCCACTAAGAATCATGCTCTCAGTGGAGACATATTTGATGAAGTGGTGGCCTTCAATAATTGCTTCTGTTCTTCGTGTCCACATTTTTGTCTTTTGAAAAACTCCAAAGGCTTGTCTTTTAGTGCAGGGTGCTTGGTCTCCATGTGGCAAAGCAGTTTTGAAGTTTTCATGTCTTCGTTAGATAGCCAGTCACCACGTATTACACGAAGTGGGCTTAGAGAATGTGAATTAGCTATTGCAATGAACCTGTAATTTAAATAGGACTCTTGGTATTTTCTTTTAAATGTAGCTTTCATTTTGTTGGCAGTCTTAGAGTCTTCTGCTGTCTCATAATTGGGTCAAAGAAGCTCTCCAGCAACATTTGTTTTTTACTCATTTTTGCTAGGGTTAACTTATGGGTTTACCAAAACCGTGACTGAGACTAGTGTGCAGTGTGGGAAAGAGGCACAGATGGAAATGGTAAATAAAATTATGGGCCAGCCACGTGCAGACTAAATAAGTGTCAGATTCTGACTTAAAGCCTGCCACCAGATGCAGCTTAATTGTCACTTGCCACTCACTGATAGGGTTTGATATGAGTCTGCAAGCAGTTGATTTATTATGGTCTCTGTGCAGTCAAACCTCTCTGCTAATGATAATCTGTATTCACAGCTGCTCCCTAGTGCTGGCATCACTGCCTCAGCTCCACCACAGATCATCGGGCATTAGATTCTCATAAGGAGCACACAACCTAAATACCTTACATGTGCAGTTTACAGTAGGCTTCGCTCTCCTATGATAATCTAATGCTACTGCTGATCTGACAGCAGATGGAGCTCAGCCAGTGGTGGGAGTGATGGGGAGTAGCTGCAAATACAGATGAAGCTTCACTCACTTGCCCACCACTCACCTCCTGTGAGGCCTGGTTCCTAACAGGCCACAGACCAGTACCAGTCTGCGGCCTAGGGCTGGGGCCACAGATTTAAAGTATACAGAAGGATGTACATATGTTACATGCAAATATTATACCATTTTATAGAAAAGACTTAAGCATCCTTGGATTTTGGTATCCATGAGGATCCTGGAACCAATCCCCTGCGCATACCAAGAAACAACTGTATAGTGTTCAGATTTATATATCAACATGAATAAAAGTTTAAAATGTGCATGGAAATGAAAAATACCTAATTCAGGATAGTACTTACCACAGAGAAGAAGAAAGTGAAGTAGAGGATGGGGGTACACAGCAACTTTCAGCTATATCTTTTTTTCTCCTAGCAGTGTCTTTTCCATTTATTTTTCTTTGATGTGTGGGGTTTTTTTAATTTTTATAGCTTTTTGTTTTAAGATAATCATAGATTCACAGGAAGATACAAAAACATATACAGGAAAGTCCCATGCGCCCCCTACCCCAACCACCTACCTCCACCAGCATCTCCTATAACCATAGTATAATATCAAAAAATATCTGTGATATTTTGTTAATCTGATTATAATAAAATTCACTAAATGAATATAATAAAAACTTTTCTTTTTTTCCATAGTGTTATGTCCTGTTCCTATAGTACTTTCATATATGCAAAAATGCTTTTTAATTATTGTAATTAGTTTTTCCTTACCACGTGAATTAAGAAACATTTTTGAAACTAAGATGTGAGTAAGGTAAGTGACTTCCACATGGTTACACAGCCAGCCAAAGGACAGCACCTTATTGAGGTATAAACAGGACTTGCTCAGTAAATTCTGCTTGAATGATTAAAAATGCATTTCTCATTACAAGCATGTAAACTATTTTAAACAAGAATCTTACCCTTAATAATATTTTCTTCTAATAAGAGAATTCAAGATTATGTACTTTTTGAGGAAAGGAACAATGTCTTGTTTGTCTTTGAACCATCATACTACCTAGTCCATAGGTAATCAAAAAATATTTATCAGGAAAAAGGATGAACGTGTGGAGCTGTTTCATTCATACCTCTTATAAACATTTTTATTGAATGCCTACTGACATTTGAAGGGTGTTTTTGACAACTAAAAAGTTATTGGTAACCTTAAGGAAAATACCTTAGTAGGCTGGAACAGGAATGGACTATGGGAATTTGAGAAATTAATTGCTTGTGAAAAAAAAAGGAACATAGTAGAGAACAATCTTTCAAAATTTGGGGGGTTATAAAAAGGTCAACAAGGTTTTTTTGTTTTTAGGTTTTTACTGGGACAGAGTCTCACTCTATCACCTGGGCTAGAGTGCAGTGGTGTCATCATAGCTCACAGCAACCTCAAACTCCTAGGCACAAGCGATCCTCCTGCCTCAGCATCCCAAGTAGCTGGGACCACAGGCACGCACCACCACATCTGGCTAATTTTTTCTATTTTTTAGTAGAGATAGGGTCCGGCTCTTGCTCAGGCTGGTCTCAAACTCTCGACCTCAAATGATCCCCCTGTCTTATACCCCCAGAGTGGTAGGATTATAGGCGTGAGCCACCATGTCCAGCCGAAGTTTATTTTTTGTTTGTTTGAGTTAGGCCATATTTTTACATTTGGAAGAAGAATCTAATGTAGAAAAAAGATATTTTGGCACAAGAGAAGCAGAGATAAATATTAAAAGCAAGCTTTTAGAAAATGTAGGAATTAATGGGTTCAGAGAAGGGGGAAAGGTTTGTTTTGGACCAGAGAATTTCATGCTTTTTCCTCTAAAAGACGAAGGAAAAGAAGGTGTGTGAATATTGTAGGGAAGAAATTGAGAAGACAAGTCAAAAGTTGAAAGAGGCCTAGATTACAGTTCTTCAAGTTTTTAAATGAGAGGTGGGGATGATGTTTTTAATTTGAGAATTGCTTGATTAAAGATATATAAAATAAGAACTAACATTTCTGTATATTTAGGAAAGTGATTACTTTCAGTTTGTATAAGAACTAGATTTACATCACTATTTTGTACTTTAATTTGATAGGTACTTCCATTCAATCAACCCTTGGTGCCAATGGGGTGATATTAGACAACCAGCCTATAGTCAAAAAAAGGCGAGGAAGGAGGAAGAATGTAGAAGGTGTTGACATCCTCTTTTTTAACAAAAATAAACCACCTAATCATGTAAGTAAAGCAGTACTTAAAAACCGATCCTTGAGTCCAAAATTGAGTCCTAGTAAATACACATATTGCTCTTTGTGAATGTTTAGTATTAATAGAACAATAATAAGGAAATTAGAAGTATATTGTTTTCTGTTGTTTTTCAGCAGAAATCCAACACTGGCCAAGATTCATGAAAATTTTAATTTTAAAAGATTTAGCAGAATTTTAAGCAACAACTTTTTTTTTCTTCAAAAAGAATTGTTCCATTGAACCAAAATTAGAATCATAAAGCATGGAAATGAAAATTTATTTTGGTGTTTTTCTACAGGTTACTTTGGGCTTAACCACCTCGCAGATTTCCACAGGGATAAATCCAGCACTATCCTACACTCAACCTCAAGGAATTCCTGATACGGAAAGTCCAGTTCCAGTTATTAATCTTAAAGATGGGACAAGACTTGCAGGAGATGATGCACCGAAGAGAAAGGATTTGGAAAAATGGCTTAAGGAGCACCCAGGTTATGTGGAAGATTTAGGAGCTTTTATTCCTGTAGGTGATACCTTAAAAATCTTGGTATATTTTATTTCTATGATTTGTCAGACCTATAATGATGAAGCATAAATTTTCATCCACTTATGCTAAATATGTTTTCTGCTTAAGATTTAGGAAAATTAGCAGAAAAAATAATTACTATCTTTCCTATGATGTCATACATTGTCATTTTCCATTTTTCCATTGTGCATTCAACAACTATGTAATAATAAAAATCACTCTGATATAGAGTACTATGTTAGATTCAATGAACCTTGCAAAGGTATAAAATTTCTAATCCTTTCTCTCTATTTGAAAATAATAATGATCATAGACATTTATTGAAACTTAATTCCATGCCTGCCATTATACTTAGCATTTAACATGCATTAACACTCACAACAACTTTATTACTTATTAGGATGGCATTGTTATAACTATTTTATAAACAAAGAAATGGAAACACCGAAATTTTAAGTAAATAGTCCAAGTCTGCAAAGCAAATAAAATCTTAAATCCAGAGTCCAAACTAGTACTGTTAAACTTTCCTTCAAGCTATAAGAGTACACCTCATATGCCTTTCCTGATGTACAAGTTTACACCAATCAAAGATGAGAATCATTGGCTGGGCGTGGTGGCTCACGCCTGTAATCCTAGCACTCTGGGAGGCTGAGGCCGGAAGATCGCTCAAGGACAGGAGTTCAAAACCAACTTGAGCAAGATCGAGACCCCGTTTCTACTAAAAATAGAAAAAAATTAATTGGCCAACTAAAAATATATATAGAAAAAATTAGCTGGGCATGGTGGCACATACTTGTAGTCTCAGCTACTTGGGAGGCTGAAGCAAGAGGATTGCCTGAGCCTAGGAGTTTGAGGTTGCTGTGAGCTAGGCTGACGCCACGGCACTCTAGCCTGGGAAACAACAGAGTGAAACTCTTTCTCAAAAAAAAGATGAGAAACATTACATTTTATTTGCATTCTCTTTATCCTCTGAAATACTATCTTCTTATGGGCATATGGCTTTTTCACTCATGGAAATCTATTATTTGATTTTCCAGTACCTTACTATCAGATGCTAATATATGAAACTTTGGGTCAGTATCACTTACTTTATAAGGTAAAAAAGTAAAAATACATCCTCTACACAATGAAGTTAGCAGGCCTATACTATCTGCCGCCATTATGAAGATTAAATAGGTAACCCAAGTGAAGCTGTCTGCTACCCTATGGGCTTCTTAAGGACTATGTCATATTCACCTTTGTATCCCCAGAACTAAGCACATAATTCCTGATACATAGACTATTATCCAGCTCCCTGAAAATATTTATTGAATCTGGGATTTTAAAATGAAAATCTTTTTCCTTCTTTTTTTCAAATTGAGACAGGGTCTCACTCTGTCACCCAGGCTAGAGTGTAGTGGCATGATCATAGCTCACTACAGCCTTCAGCTCCTGGGCTCACGCAGTCCTCCTGCCTCAGCCTCCTAAGTAGCTGGGACTACAGGCGCACACCACCGTGCCCAGCTAATTTTTCTATTTTTTGTAGAGACGGGGTTTCACTGTTGTTCATGCTGGTTTTAATCTCCTGGCCTCAAGCAATCCTCCCTCCTTAGCCTCCCAAAGTGCTAGGATTACAGGTGTGAGCCACTGCACCTGGCCAATGAAAATCTTTTGAAAACTAAAAAGTGCTATATAAAGGTAAAGTGATTATTAACAGAAAACAAATTAATTGCCTTGTTATTTTTTTCATGAAAAGGAAATACAAAACCTCCAGTCCCAGAATGGTCTTTGTGTCTATGATATATCAATTATTTAGATCCAGTGTTTTATATTGCTATTGTTTTCACCAGGAAACAACCCGGTAGTCTGAAACAGAGAACCTGAGTCTTGGCTTTTAGTTCCCCTTCCTATTCCTAGTTTACTCAAAGGATGCCACAAATTCTCAAGCTCTTATTTAGTTCCTTTTGATTAAAAAAGAAAATGGGCCAGGCATGGTGGCTCAGGCCTGTAATCCCAGCACTTTGGGAGGCTGAGGCAGGAGGATCACTTCAGCCCAGGAGTTTAAGGCTTCAGTGAGCTATGATTGTGCCACTGCACTCCAGTCTCAGTGACAGCGAGACCTCATCTCAAAAAATAAAATTTTAAAAATAAATGCCAGTGCTCCCCTCATAATTCTCTTATGAGGGGAGAGGTATTCACTAAATATAGTGGGCAATCACAGAACAAATACTTCAATTCTAAAAATAATGAGAATCATTAGTTTAACCCTGTAATTTAACATGTTAGAAAATAACATTCATTTACCTAGTCAACCTTTATTGCATCACTACTATGTACTATTACTATTTTAAGGGATTGAGGATGTAACAATAAACAATATAAAATTCTTGCTCTCATGACACACCGTTGGTTCGGAAGGATTCTCATACCTTTCTCTTTCTAACTGTAAAAGAGTCTTTATTAACTTTTTAAATTTTTATATCCATTCATCATTTTCACTTCAAATACATCTTTTATCATAATGTTCTGTATAACTTTATTATAAGATTTAAAAAACTTGTTTTTAAAGGGCAGCATTTGTTCCATCTACAAAAGAATGTATAATTTTTCTGCTTTCCCAAGGATACTTTACATTAATGAATTCTTGGATCTCATACTCTATTGTAATATGTCTGGAGCTACATGATTAAACATGGTGTAGAATATAGTATAATAGAGGTGTGTATAAAGTGTCGTGGAAACAGATGTAAAAACAGTTAACTCTGCTTCAGCAAAGTAAAATATCTGGTGAAAGATAGAAAATAGAGCTGACATTTTACTAGTGGATGAAAAAAGAGTGCGTTGACCAGGCTAACACAAGAGAAGGATATTCTAGGCATTATAGAAGAATTATGTAGTTAATCATGATTTTCCTAGAAGAAATAAATATTTTTTTAAAAAAGAATTATGAAGAAAGTTAAAAGAGAATATAACTATAAAGCATATTCATAAAATGGAATAAATCTGACATTCCAGAGAATGTGGAGACATGAGTGGGTAATAGTAAATCAATAGAAAAGGTCAGCTGACTAGGTTCGGGCTGTGGCAGGACTGTTATGTCATATCGAAGAGTTTCTCGAAATGTTCTGATTGGTCGCAAATAGCTACAAACATCAAGCACTGCTTTCTTAACAGCTGTACAGATTAGTAGCGTGGTTTGTTGCAAAGAGTGTTTGCCAGATATGAGTTCTTAATCTGGCTCTGCAGTATGACCTTGAGGAAGATAACCAATCTGAGCCTTGATTCCCCATTTGTAAAATAAGAATACCTTTTAGTATTGTGAGGATTACATGAGAAGAGATGATAAAAACAAGAGATAAAGAGAAATGAAAGCCACTAGAATAAGTTATAAATTGTCACAGCACCGTGAAAGTGGATAAAGAAAATGTGGTATATACATACCATGGAATACTACTCAGCCTTGAAAATGAATTAAATAATGTCTTTTGCAGCAACTTGGATGGAACTGGAGGCCATTAGCTTAAGTGGAATAACCCAGGAACAAAAAACCAAATACCACATGTTCTCACTTATAAGTGGGAGCTCAGCAGTGGGTATGCATGGTCATACAAAGTGACATAATGGACACTGGAGGCTCAGAAGGGGGAGGGTGAGAGGGGGCACAGGATGAAAAATGACCTATTGGAGAAACTTATCAGAAGAAAAAGAACTATCCAATAAGTAAAGAAACTTACCAGAAGAGAAAGTAAAGAAAGAGGTCCAACATCACTTATAACCCCTTCAGGTATCACTCTAGGAATATGATGGTCTTTTAAGGAAAAAACTAACAAGGCATCAGGAGCCAATGGAAGGACCCTACTCTCATATAGAGCCATCGTTGTGATGGCCTTGAATAATTTTTTAAATGCATAATTTGAAGATAAGATCTGTGCAATGCTGCTTATTAAAATATTTAAAGTTTAAATATTTTTTAAATTTTATTTTAATAGATTTAGCAGGTACAAATGGATTTTTGTTACATGGATGAATTGTATAGTGGAGAAGTCTAGCCTTTTAGTGTACCTGTCACCTGAGTAGTGTACATTGTACCCAGTAGGTAATTTTTCATCTTGTACCCTCTTCCACCCTTCCCCTTCTGAGTCTCCAATGTCACTTATGTCACTTTGTATGACCATGCATACCCATTGCTTAGGTCTCACTCTTAACCAAACATGTGGTGTTTGTTTTTTATGTTCCTGGGTTATTTCACTCAGGATAATGGCCTCCAGTTCCATCCAAGTTGCTGCAAAAGACATTATTTAATTCCTTTTAGTGGCTGAGTAGTATTCCATGGTGTGTGTATACCACATTTTCTTTATTCACTTATCTCAATCAATGGGCACTTGGGTTGGCTCCATATCTTTGCAATTGTGAATTCCACTGCGATAAACATATGAGTGCAGGTGTCCTTTTTATAAAATTACTTCTTCTCCTTTGGGTAAATCCCCAATAGTGAGATTTTTGCTGGATTGAATGGTAGATCTACTTTTAGTTCTTTGGGAAATCTCCATACTGTTTTCCATAGAGGTTGTATTTACATTCCTACCAACAGTGTATAAGCATTCTCTTTTTACTGCATCCTTGCCAACAGCTATTGTTGTTTTACTTTTTAATAATGGCCATTCTCATGGGGTAAAGGGGTATCTCATTATGGTTTTGATTTGCATTTCCCTGATGAGTAGTGATATTGAGCATTTTTTCATGTTTTTTGGCTATTTTTTCCTCTTTTGAAAAGTGTCTATTCATGTCTTTTGGCCATTTTTTAATAGGGTGGTTTTTTTTCTTGGTTTGTTTGAGTTCCTTACAGATTCTGGATATGAGTCCTTTGTCAGATATATAGCTTGTGAATATTTTCTCCCATTCTGTAGGTTGTTTATTGTTGATTATTTCTCTTGCTGTGTGAAAGCTTTTTAGTTTAATTCCCATTTATTTATTTCTGCTTTTGTGGCATTTGCCTTTGGGATCTTAGTCATAAATTCTTTATTCTAGGCCAATGTCAAGGGTAGTTTTAAGCCTTTAATTAATCTTGAGTTCATTTTTATGTATGGTGAGAGAGAAGGATGCAGTTGCATTCTTCTGCATGAGTTTACCTAATTTTCCCAGCACCACTTATTGAGTAGGGTGTCCTTTCCCCAGTGTATGTTTTTGTCTGCTTTGTCAAAGATCAGTTGGTTGTAGGTGTATGGTTTTATTTCCAGGTTTTCTATTTTTGTTCCATTGTTCTATGTGTCTACCTTTTACCAGTACCATGCTCTTTTGGTTACTATCACCTTGTGGTATAATTTGAAGTTGGGTAATGTGATATCTCCAGATTATTCTTTTTGGTTAGGATGGCTTGGGTTATTTGTGGTCTTTCAGTTCCATGTGAATTTTAGGATTGTTTTTTCTTTTTCTTTTTTCTTAAGTGACTCATGACTGTATTTTTTTATTTTTTTTTAATTTCAGAATATTATGGGAGTACAAATGCTTTGGTCACGTAAATTGCCTTTGCACCACCTAAGTCAAAACTACAAGCATGCCCATCCATGTTTTTTATAATTCTGTGGAAAATGACACTGGTATTTTGATAGGAATTGCATCAAACCTAAAAATTTAAATATTTTTACAGTGTAAATAACTAAAGGGTAAATGCTTCTATATAATGTAGGATTAAATTACTTGGATAAGCTCATTTGTAATATTTTGAGTAATTTTGCACAAAGATTTTAAAGATATTTTCCTTATCTATATGTTTTAGAGAATGCAGCTGCATGAGGGAAGGCCCAAGCAAAAAAGGCATCGTTGCAGAAACCCCAACAAATTAGATGTTAATAGTCTCACTGGAGAAGAACGTGTTCAACTGATTAACAGAAGAAATGCTAGAAAGGTAAATAAATGTTTGTTGTTAATCTTTTATATTGTATCACTATTTAAGAGATCTCTAGAACACTATTTCATGATGTAGTAGTATTTTCTAACAGACCTGGAAATGGGGTTGACTGTAGCAGATTTGTGGGGAAAGAGATGGACTATAATTTTATGCCTTCTAATTTAAAATCCCACACCATTGTCTAAACTATCAAATGAAATAAATCACTTAACATATCTGTGCCTAAGCAGTGCCATTGCATATTGTTGTACATTTACACAACAGCACTCACTACACCTAAAGCAGTGGTTCTCATCAGAGGTGATTTTGCCCATCAGGGGACATTTGGCAGTGTTTGGAAACATTTTTGGTAGCCACAACTCAGCGGGGTAGGGAGGTGATCGGGGGAGAATGCTGCTGGCATCTAGTGGGTAGGAGCCAGAGATGCTGCTACACTTCCTACAGTAGGACACCCCCCACCCCACCAATACCAACCCAAAATGTGCAAAGGCTGAGAAACTCTCATCTCAGGGGATATCATAGCCATCATAAATTTATATATTTATCACTGTATTTTTCCGCAAGATGGCCTTAAAGTTTCTTGTGACTTCATGTAATATGTCAAAATCGATATATTACATAATTTTCTGATAGATGAAAATAAAATGTCTTAAACAAAGGTACCTTGTAGACTAATGGCACTTTTGTGCTTATCATCTTGTTTTACTGATTGATAAATTTAAGAGTTGAGGTTTTTCTGAAGTCTATTTCTGAACCAGATATGGCTCAACATTTGTTTCCTCAAATTGTTTTACATTTGGATTGTTATCTATCTCTTTTACTTCACAAAGTACATGACAGAAGACTTGTGACACCATTTTGCAAATGTATATTTTTGACACCCTGTTATTCTCATGAGCAAGTAACAAAATAAATAAGAAAGAAAAAGTGGCCTCAATACAAACATCAAATTTCTCACTGAATTCTTTTGCTTGCAAACTAAATTATTAATACCTTACATAGATCATGTTAATTCCTTGGTTCTGATTCCTCTCTCATTAGTAGGATAAAAATACATAAAAATATTTGAATTCTCATAAGATATATTAGAATTAGAAGAAAACTTTTTTTTTTTTTTAAGAGACAGGGTATTGCTCTGTTGCCCAGGCTGGATTACAGATGCACGATCATAGCTCATTGCAACCTCACACTCCTGGGCTCAAGCAATCCTCCCGCCTCAACCTCCTGAGTAGCTGGGACTATAGGCATGCATTTTTTTTTTTATAGGCCAATTTCTTTATTATCATTTTTTTATAGAGACAAGGTCTCACTATGTTGTCCAGGCTGGTCTTGAACTCCTGGCCTCAAGTGATCTTCCTACCTGTCCTTCCAAAGTGCTAGGATCACAGGCATGAGCTGCTGTGCCTGGCCAAGAAAACTGTTTTTAAAATAGCAGTTTTAATATTATATATACCAACTCTTTAAAATTAATACTAATTTTTCCCCCAATTTTGCAGAGATACCTTATTCAGCTTTTGTTAGCACTTTAAAGTGATAACATAGATGCCTTAGAGAAAGAACAAGGTGACATTTTAGTAGCATTTTACTTAAATTTTGTGCTTGCATAGATTGTGTTACAAATCTTTGCACTTCATCTTACACCAAAAGTTCTTACTAAATATCATGAATGAATTTGTCTTAGCCAGTTTTAAGGAAATGAAACCGTTTTGGATTTTTAATTGTTAGGTTTGAAATTAAACATTCTAAATTTTATTTTTAATTATTGTAACTTCATAAGGGGCCTGTTCATTTCCCTTAATTTGTTAGGGCTCTTTATTGTCTTGAATCTTTAGGGTAGAGGCTTACGGATTGATGAGTTACTAAGGAAAAGAATCTACCTACTAAATCCCCATAAACCCCCAAGGGGGCCTCCAGTTTAAATTGAAGCTTAATGAAGGAGATAATAAAAAGGAGAAGGCAACAGAAATTACAGAGACTAAGTAAGGAATATAAGAATACTAGATAAGAATATTTACAGGTAATATAACTGACCATATTAAACCCCGTCTGTATCCTATCAAGATGTAATATTAATTGATTCAAAGGGGTATGGAAGAAGGAATTAAGACATATCTTTAGACTCCAAAGGGACATTAAATTGGTAAGTGTAAATCATTTGTCCAAATATAATATTCTTAATTTAAACTTCAAAATAATATTTTGTCTAAATGTCATACTAATTATCATATGTAGTGTTTTTTATTTTTTTAATTTACTTATGATTGGTTTCACATACAAAGTACTTCAGGGTGTCAATATACATTATAGATAAGAATATGGGTTTTTGAAACCTGGGTTTGAATCCTGACCCTACTTTTTTTTTTTTTTTGAGACAGAGTCTCACTCTGTTGCCCAGGCTAGAGTGCCGTGGCTTCAGCCTAGCTCACAGCAACCTCAAACTCCTGGGCTCAAGCGATCCTACTGCCTCAGCTTCCGAGTAGCTGGGAATACAGGCATGCGCCACCATGTCCAGCTAATTTTTTCTATATATTTTTAGTTGGCCAATTAATTTATTTCTATTTTTAGTAGAGACAGGGTCTCACTCTTGCTCAGGCTGGTTTTGAACTCCTGCCCCTGAGGGATCAGCCCACCTCGCCCTCCCAGAGTCCTGGGATTACAGGCGTGAGCCACCGCGCCCAGCCCTGACCCTAACATTTATTAGCTGACTTTAGGCAAATTACATAAATTTGCTTCCTTTGAAAAATAGAAATAATATTATCTAAGAAGGATGTAGTGAGAACTAAAATAAGTTATCTACTTAAAAGTCCTTAGCACAATACTTGGCATATAAGAATAACTTATATTTATTATGTGCCAGGCATTATGCTAAGGCACTTGAATTGTCTCCCTTTATCTTAATAAAACCTTATGAAAGAAGTGTTATTGTTATCCCCATTTTACAGATCAGAAAACTGAGGCTCTAAGAGATTTACTGGTTTGCTCGAATTCACATAGCTAACTCCAAAGAGTGTACTCTTAATTAGGCTATACTGCCTATCCAACATAGGAAGTACACAGTAAATGGTAGTTATTCAGTTTAATGTTCCAGTTATTGAACTCAAACCATTTAAAATTTATATTACCACATGTTTATATAGTATATCAGTATCCATATGGTGTTGAAGGTGGTTCAAAAAGTACGTATTTTAAAGAAATAAACTATAGAACACAGAATAAAAGCAAGAAATAGTTTCATATTTAATAGTGTTTTAAGTATTTAACAATGTATTTTTCATTTATAGGTTGGAGGTGCATTTGCTCCCCCTTTGAAAGATTTATGTAGATTTCTAAAAGAAAATTCAGAATATGGAGTAGCTCCTGAATGGGGAGATGTTGTTAAGCAATCTGTGAGTATTTCACAAACACTAACTCATACATCATTTTAAAAATTAAATGCCATTCAATTATATCGTAGATTGAGTTTTACATTAAGAATTAATAAAATATTCCATGAACCAGAAAATCATGGGAGAATTGCATGAAAGTAGCATAGTTTGTTCTTCCTTTTCCTGGACTCTGTGGTTCCCAATCTGCAGGTGCTACTGCTGTTCTGAGCCAGGTGATCTTTCCCCCTTTTAAGTATCTTTTTCAGCTTGGCTTTCTCTCTCTTATTCCCAAAGTGACAGTTGAAAAATCTATATGAAGCATCTCATTTTAACCTTCACCTTTCACTTCCCCTATCCTTTCTTTATTGTTCTTCCCAATGAGAAGGGGGCCACTTCTTTGGTCTTCTAGAACAAGTGCCGATATGAAACATGTAAGGGTTATGGAAGACCCATGAAAAAATTTCTTTGGACCTTATGTTTTCTAGAACTATTATACAAACTTATGTCTCACGATATGGAGGAAGGTTCACAGCCTCTTTCTGCTCTCTTATCCTATGATAAAATGGAAAGTGGAAGAACTAGATCAATACAGAATCAATTTACAAATAATTACCTAATTTAATAGGGTATTTATATGATGAGCTAATAGCTATTGATTTTATGTTATGTAGCTATTATTAATGAATATATATCACTTCCAGGGATTTCTTCCAGAAAGTATGTATGAACGTATCCTCACTGGTCCCGTTGTGAGAGAGGAAGTAAGCAGGCGGGGGAGACGGCCTAAAAGTGGAATCGCGAAGGCCACAGTAGCAGCAGCTGCATCTGCCACCAGTGTTTCAGGCAATCCTTTGTTAGCCAATGGATTACTTCCAGGTGTGGATCTCACAACTCTTCAGGCCTTACAACAAAACCTGCAAAACTTGCAGTCACTACAAGTAACTGCAGGGCTGATGGGAATGCCTGCCGGCCTTGCCTCTGGAGGAGAAGCTAAAAACGTGGCTGCTATGTTCCCCATGCTACTGTCAGGAATGGCTGGATTACCAAATCTGTTGGGCATGGGAGGACTCCTGACAAAGCCTACAGAAACTGGGACAGAAGAGAAAAAGGGAAATGACTCTAAGGAGCTAGAAGGAAAAAAAGAAAGGACAGAGAGCCAAAGTTCAGAGCATGGTGGAGAAAACTCTGTGTCAAGTTCTCCTTCGACATCCTCTACTGCTGCATTAAATACAGCTGCAGCTGCCAACCCATTAGCTCTTAACCCACTATTACTATCTAACATACTTTACCCAGGGATGCTTCTCACTCCAGGCCTTAATCTTCATATTCCAACTTTGTCCCAGTCCAATACTTTTGATGTACAGAAAAACAAAAACAGTGACTTAGGCTCATCTAAGTCTGTAGAAGTAAAGGAAGAAGATTCCAGAGTTAGAGATCAGGAAGACAAAGGGGGTACTGAACCAAGTCCTCTTAATGAAAACAGCACAGATGAGGGTTCAGAGAAAGCTGATGCTTCATCGGGCTCTGATAGTACATCATCATCATCCGAGGATTCAGATTCTAGTAATGAAGACTGATTCCCAGACTCTGCACTTAAATTATGAACTGATTTTGGATTTTTTTCTTTAATTATTAATTGTAAATACCCCAGTGTTGAGTGCATCAATAACTTACTGACCGAACATTTCAGTTATTTGTTTAGAAGTGCAAACTGCTTTCAGAGACGTTTTGCATGTAATATTTCTTAAGATTCATAAGTTTCTGAACTCGTATGTACTATCAAATACATAAAGGTGTAAAATTACAACAAAAGGCATTATAATTTTGTTGGGGGTTAATTTTATGAAAATTATGCTCAATAAGAATTGTATATTTAATATATTTGCAGTGAACACAGAATACTTTATGCATATTACTGATTTAATTTGAATATAGTTTTACAGCCTCCTTGACACCTATAATTTACAGATCAAAACTCAGCAATAATTTGGGCAGCTAATGAATGTCATGAAAGCTGTAGAATCTACATCACCATCCATTGCTTTAATTACATGAAAATGCTCTAGTGTTGTGATGCACTGCTGATGTTTCCAATTCAGGTACAAGTATGTTTTAAAGAAGAAATAAGTTTCCCAATCAGCCAATTTAACTGGCTACCTGTTACCTCAGCTGAGTTAGTTTAGGAAGTTTACATTCGTTTCTAATTCTATACTTGTTTTCAGGGGTTTTTTAAACACATCCTATATATCATGTTAATCTGGCAAGAAATATGACTTGCTTTTTGCTGAGCTTAACTCGGATATCAGTAAAATTAAGTCATAAAATAATCCTGTGTCAAGTGACTTTGGCACCCTATAGACATACTTAGTTTTAACTTTTCAAAGTTTGGCCTCCTATTAGAAATAATTATGTCTCAGATGAGTAATGTCTGTTTCCAGGTTTCACAAAAGGCAAACTCATGAAATGCCACTGAAAAGAACTTTCAACACAGCATACTTCATGTAAAAGAAATTGTTTGTTTGCTTTATTTGTGTAGATTTCTATTTGTGTTTTATGTCATGGAAATATTCCAAAATTAACAAATAGTGGTAAAGTAATATGCAGATCGTCTAAATTCATTTTGAGTTTCTAGGTATAAGCAGACTAAATGTTGCCCAGAATCAGTGTTGGGTTATCAGTTTATATTAAATATACTGAGTTGCCCATTTTGAAATGCACTTTGAATAATCTCAAAAAGATGTACAAGTTATACCTGTAAACCACAAAAATGAAGCCCAAGGCTTCTGTTCAATTTCTTAAAACCCTTTACCATGTAAAATTTGTCTGATAATTGATTTGTAATACAATTTCTCCTGCTAAAGCTGCTATTATTCTGACACGGTAGAGGTCCAGGTTCACCTTCATATACATTTAAAACAATTAGAACTGAATTAGACATAAAAAATATTTACATTCTATGGAGAGATAAATGTTAGCATTTTTCTGGTACTCAAATAAGTCAGTGGTAACTTTTGCAAGGGGATAAATATAGGGGGGGAAAGGACCCCAATTCTCTCCTACAGAAAAAAATAACTTTCAGTATGTTTCGACAGAACTGTTGCTTTGTCACGAATTAAGCAATAGTATTAGGTTTTCCAAGACCTTTACCAGTAAATTATGTTTCTGTATGTAAAATAACTAACCCCTTATTAGAGAGACCCTGTTATATGTATTTACAAAATTATATAAGTTCCATTGGGATTGCATTGATTTTGTATTTTCCCAAAATAGTACTTTGAATTGATAGTCTTTTATGCAATGTCTTAGCAATAGTCACTATAATGCCCATCCAGGAGAAGTGGGTAGTAATTCTTCATCATGGAAATGATATATTACATATTTAGTATCTTCCCTTTGCAGTATTGCACTTTTGTTTAACTAGGACACACCTATGAGATAGCCAAAGTTTTTCAAACACAGTTAACTTAGTTTGCCAGTGGAGTATTTCAATAACATCCATATTTCTCTTCTTCCCTTTAGTTCTACCCACATGATCTTTATTCCTTTCTTTCCCCAATTAAAAAAAAAAGGAAAAAAAATCTCTAGATCTTGTCACTAAAATCTAATTTATATCAAATTTATGAGATAAACTATTTTCCTAATTATGGTCAAATGAATTTGGTTAACATCCTAGTAATTCTCTTTCTATGTAATAAGGCAATTACAGTTCTCAAAGCATTAAGGCTAATATTAACTTTAAACATTCTCTTAGGTTTCAAGACATTTCTATTTAGTATTGATTGGGGGAAAATCCAGTTATCAGCTAAGGAAAAATCATGCAAATATGGTTGTGTAAAGTTAAGGGTTATAAGGAAAAAAATCAGTAGAATTACATAATACTAAAGTTGCAGTTGAAAGGATATTCAAGTATGTGTTGGTAGTTACTAAAAGAATTATAGCTGTTATTGCCTTGTATTTATAGCCCTTGTTTCAGGTTTCATGATTCAAGTCTTAGTCCAATTTTTCTTTTGGACATTTGCAATATTTACCAGTTGTGTTTTGTGTAGTCTGAATTTGCTTTCTGTAGTTGAGCAAACGTCTTAAAAAAGTCATTTGTAATTTATTAAATTACTTTCTATGATGTTCTATAGAGCAAATGGAAGTTTAATTATTTTTTATTAAACATATTCTTTGACTACCCATGATGTCAGCCTCTGTACATGACAATACTTTTTAAATTGAATTTGATGTATAATTTATCTTCAGTTATGACAGAAACCATAGTCATAAATCTTTAAAAGGAAAGTATACTTTGGAAGAATTTTTAAAAGACAGAAATTGACTATAATTATAATTATATCCACAATATCTTTTTTTTTTTTTTTTTTTTGAGACAGAGTCTTACTCTGTCACCTGGGCTAGAGTGCAGTGACATCATTATAGCTCACTGCAACCTCAAACTCCTAGATTCAAGCCATTCTTCTGCCTCAGACTCTCAAATAGCTGGGACTACAGGCATGCGTCACTACACCTGGCTAATTTTTCTATTTTTTATAGAGACAGGGTCTTGCTCTTGCTCAGGCTGGTCTCAAACGCCTGGCCTCAAGCAATCCTCCCACCTCAGCCTCCAAGAGTGCTAGGATAACAGGTGTGAGCCACTGCACCCAGCCCACAATATCATCTTAAATGTTGCCAATTTTTTGTTTTGATTTGATTTCATTGTCAACCCATTGATATTGATGGTTGCAAAATATAGAAAATGCTTCTTGTTGGAATTCAAATTATTAAAGCCCAATCTCTACCGCATGCCAAACAGTAAATATCATTTTGTTTTCTTCTGGACCTTTAAAAAATCCAGAAAGACTCAGAGACTTATCTAACCTCTAAGAATTATATTTTGGAAATCAATAATTATTTTTCCCTTGGTGTTAAGAATTTTTCCTAACTCATTGCCATTATTGGTAGTGATTTTTGTAAACATTAAAGAAAATAGTTTATCCTCTAATTATAAAAATAAAGTAGTAGAGTCTCATCATATACCCATTTAACTTGAACACATTCAACTACACTTTCATGTTTAGAAAATCTTTTTTTTCTGTTTTGTAAAACATAGCCATAGTTTTGGCTATGTTGTGTAAACACAAGCCAACTACTTCATCTAGTACTCACCCAGAAGAACAGGAACAGTATTCCAGTGCTGGAAGAAGAACTGCCTATGTTAGATGTTTTTTAGAGAAGGTATACTATGTATAAATGATGTATTCTGTATTTTGTGGGCTTATAAGGAAAAGGTGATTCTTGACTACACATAATCACCCTATACAGTGACTTTAGAATTTAATATCTATCTAAATGCAATTTCAGTACGTAAGCTATTTATTTTAGAATGTAGAAAAGCACATACTTAAATTATCCATAAACCCACACAGTGATAAACACTGTTGATACATATACATCCAGTCTTTTGTATATCTGTGTTACATACATGTAGTGGGCTGAATAGTATCTTCCAAAAACTCATGTCAACCCAGAACCTCAGAATGTCACTTTATTTTGGAAATAGGATCTTGCTTGATGTTAGTAGTTAAATTGTGGTCATCCTGGATTAGGGTGAGCCCTAAATCCAATGACTAGTGTCCTTATAAGAAGAGAAGATACACAAACACTGGCAAGAAGGCCGAATGACAAAGGAGGCAGAGATTGGAGTGACATAGCTACAAGTAAGGAACACCAAGGATTGCCAGCAGCCACCAGAAACTAGGAGAGAGGCAAGAAACACTTCTCTTCCATAGGCTCCAGAATGAACAAACCCTGCCAATAGCTTCATTTTGGATTTCTGGCCAGAAATATGGGGTAATAAATTTCTGTTGTTTTAAGTCACCTAGTTTGTGGTTATTTGTTACGGCAGCCCTAGGAAATTAATACAATATGTTCTTACATTAAATCAGCATTATTATGATACATAATATTTAATGTATTGCCCTTAATATACTGACCTTTGTCCTTTCTCAAGAATCTTGCAATATGATTTTTAATACATAGTATTAGCTCATACAAATGTAATTTATTTGTGTACTTAAAAATGGGCATTTGGGTTTATTTGTCCATTTTGGCATCTATCTCCAATAATTTGCTTCATTCCTGAACTGAAAATACTTCTGTTTTTAAGGATTTTGGTTTATTTTGACAAGTTTATAATGAAGCTATTAGTAGCAATTTGTACTACCATTAGCAGCATACATTTTTGCATGCCCATTTATCCCCAAATCCTTACCAATACTGTGTATTGTCTTTTAAAATAATCTTTGCCAAATTAATAGGCATAAGTAATATTTTGATGATTTTTAAAATTAACTTTTTTTCTTAGGAAAAAAAAGACATAGAAAATCCAAGAGGGGGGGAGCACAAAGTAAACAAAAACCCTGATGATGCTAACAGAGATAATTGTTAACCTTTGGGTAATTTTTCTTTGCATATACATATTATATATTAATAGAATTATACTGTACATACCATTGTAACCTACTTTTTAAAGTTTACTATATCATGATTAATCTTTCCATATCATTGAATCTTCTACAACATTTTTAAGGGCTTTCTAATATTTCATTATACAGATGTAATATACTTTAATACCAATTATTGAAAATTTAGATATTTTTCAGTTTAGGGCTATTTAAACTATAATGTGTCTGTGGTTAAATCTTTGCATATATTTATGATTCTTTCATTAAAATAAATAGGCATGAAATAGTTATGTTCAAATGTTAAGTCCAGTAAGATTGTACTGTTTTTTTACTACAACAGCAGAACATAAAACTACCTCTTTCCCTGTGTCTCTTTGCCAACACTCAGCATTCTACTTTTTCAAATCTTTGTCAATTCAATAGTTAAAAAATAGATTCTTTTAGTTTATATTTCTTTGATTATCAATAACATATTAATAAGGTCTTTTCATAGGCCATTTGTATTTCTTCTGTTGTGGGTTAACTGTTCATGTTCTTTGCATACTGTTAATATAAGTGGTAAATATTTTTTCTAGTGTGCATATTAATTTCTCAGTTTGTATATTTTCTTTTTTAATATGCACATTTGAAATTTTTATGTGGTTGTTTCAATTTCTATCTTTTGTCTTCAGTTTTTTATATTTTTCCATAGAAATCTTTTCACTCCCAAATTATATATATATTTACCTTTTTTTTCTTTATTTTTTAAAAATATTTGTCTTTGTTGACTTAGAATTTGTTTTGGTAGCGTATAGTATAAGATTGGAATTGTAATTTAAATTTTTCCAACTAGTAACTCAGTGTCCTAGTGTCATTTATTAATAGTATATAATATCTCCACTGATTTGACATTGGATTTGATACTTGAATTTATCATAATTAAATAATTTATGCATTATGAATTTTTCAGATCATATATATCATATAAATACATGATACATCACAGACACTTTTTCTGTTTTGCATATCATGCAAAGAGTAGCCATAAGAAAATTGGAGTGACTTTACCAATAGCAGATAAATAAACTTTAAAACAAAAAAGTTACTAAAGAAACATTTTATAATGATAAAAAAAGGTTGACAATCTACCAGCAAAATATAGCAATTATAAGCATATATGCACCTAACAACAGAGATGCAAAATATATGAAGCAAAATTTAACACAATTGAAAGGAAAAATATACAATTCAACATTACTTATTCACTTTCAATAATGGCTAGAACAAGTAGGCAATGGGTCAACAAGAACACAGAAGACTTGAACAACACTATAAACCACCTAAATCTGAGAGATATCTACTTAACATTACACTCAACAATAGAATGAAATTAGAAATCAATAACACAGCTTGGAAATGCACAAATATGTGGAAATTAACATACTCAATAAAAAATGGGTCAAGGAAGACATTTCAATGGAAATTAGAAAATGTTTTGATGAATGAAAACAAAACACAACATGTCAAAACATGAGATGCAACCAAAGCAGTGTATGGAGGGAAATTTATACCTGTAAATATCTACATTAAGAAAAAAGTTCAAATCAACCTAACTTTCCACTTAATAACTAGAAAAAGAGGATCAAACTAAACACAAAACAAGCAGAAGAAAACTACAAAGATTAGAACAGTTACTATTAATGAATTAGTGAATAGTAAAATAGACAAACCTAATAAAAACCAAAAGTAGGTTCTTTTAAAAGATAAGTGCAATGGTTGAATGTGTTCCCCAAATTCATGTTGATTAGAGGTGGGGCCTTTGAGAGGTAATTAGGATTGGATAAGGTCATCAGGGTGGGACCCCCATGATGGGACTGGTGGCTTTATAAGAAGAAGAGATATCTTCTTGCCTTCTTGGCATGTGATGCCCACTGCCATGTTGTGACACAGCAAAAAGGCTCTCATCAGATGTTGATGCCCATGCTCCTGTACTTCCCAGGCTCCAGGACTGCAAGAAATATATTTATTTCCTTAAAAATTACCTAGTCTGTGGCATTCTGGTATAGCAACAGAAAATGGACTAAGATAACAAAAAAATGAAAAAATTTTAGCTAGACTGATCAAGAAAAAAAGAGAAGACTCAAATTACTAGAATCAAAAATTAAGGTTCAGGCAGTGGCTCACACCTGTAATCTAAGCACTTTGGGAGGCTGAGGTGGGAGGATTGCTTGAAGCCAGGAGTTCAAGACCAGCTTCAGTAACACAGTGAGACTCTGTCTCTACAAAAAAACTTTTAAAAAAAATCAGCCTGGTATGGTGTTACATACCTGTAGTCCTAGTTATATTCAGGAGTCTGAGTATGAGTCTGTAGCTCATACCTGTAATCTGAGCACTTTGGGAGGCTGAGGCGGGAGGATTGCTACAGCCCAGGAGTTCAAGGTTGCAATGAGCTATGATGGCACCA
>VBSM01003206.1:5783854-5794240 GCA_008086735.1 Cheirogaleus medius
TGCCCAGCTGAGCAGTTGTGGGGCTGTGAGTTGCTGTGAATATTTCTGAGCCTGTTCTGGGGACCCCAGACCAAAGCTCCCCCTTGCCTAAAGGCATCTGCCTTCTTGTGCCTGGCCTTTGGGAAGCTCACAGCCCAGGAAGGTTAGAGACCCACAATGGAGAAACTCTTCTGTAACAAGTTGCTTGGCAAGTTTGTGGCTACCTGCAATCTGAGAGTTCAGTCTGGACTGTTTACATAAAAGGGCTGAACTCTGGGTGGGTGTGGCTGGGAGGTTCCAATAAAAGTCCAGGGAGATCTTCAGTAGTGGAGAGAGCTTCTCTCTTATCCTTGCTTAGATCCTTGGGCTGAGTGGAGGCAACTCCAGGGCCAGGCTAGGCTCTGGGGCGGGAAGGCACATCCTCTCAGCACAGCACCTAGACGTGGACAGCTCACAGATCCTGGGAGCTGCTGCAGTTCCACCATGTGGCTCTGTGCTCTGTTCCTGGTAACTCTCGCCACTTCCAAGGCTTGGGGTGAGTTCCTTTGTGATGCAAATATCAGGGTGCATTTGGAAATCCTTGTCCTGGGACGAGGTGGGCGGAAGTGCATACAAGGAAAAGGCACTACAGGTCTGGGTCTGCGGAGATGCGTGCCTCTGGACTTGGACTTAGACTTGGAGCGGTGGAGACCAGCGAGCCCCGGCCAGTGCTGAGAGGCAGAGGAGGAGAATCACCCTGAGACCGCAGCTGCACCGCATGTGCCACAGGCAGGATGCTGGTGGCTAATGAGGAATTTGGAGCTCAGCTTAATTTCCCTTGATTACTATTCCAGATACGGCTGGATCACGGAGAGTAGCACAGCAGAATATTGCAAGCAAGGACTCTGGAGCCAGAGTGCCTGGGTTTGAATCCTGGCTCCGCACTTCCTAGCTGCGTGTCTCTGGGCAAGGTGCTTAGCTTTCCTGTGCTTCGGTTACCCCATCTCTGAAATAGGGGTGCTGACACTCCTACTTCATCGGGGTATTGTGGGGATGGCATGGGTTGTTTCTAAAGCACTTAGGACAGTGCCTGGTACAGAGGGAGTGCAGGGAAGGGTTGGATAAATGAAGTAGTTGTTTATAAATGTGGTGAATAAACAGAAAATTTGAGGTATGGTCAGGGCAATGTATCAGAAGGCAATTGCCATTGAAAAGATAGTGTGTCACCCAGTTCCCAGGAGGAGGGGCACACACTGGGGTGGGGTGGGGTGGGGTACAAGGGGAAGCACCAGAACAGTCGAGAGGGGTGGGGGTGGGCAAGGGGTTTTATTGTGGTTTTCCCTGGAAGAGAGAGCAGGCTTAGCACTGGCTACCGAGTAATTTCAGGGGCCTTTGGGGCACAGGGCCTGTCCCTAGTTGTCTGGTACTGGCTCTGGGGTGACTAGGGCAGGTGGATGGTGGCCCAGGGCATGGGAACCTATCAAGGAGGTGGCTGGTGTGTGGGCTCTGGGATGATTGGACCGGGAGGGACAGTTCCTCCAGAACCAGCAAGGCCTCAGGTGGCAAAGCTGAGAGTACAGACAGTGACAGACGTGGGAAATACAGGGGGCAGCGAGGGACCTCGAGCTACATCTGTGCCATTTTATAGATCCAGACGCTGAGACTCCAAAAGCAGAATGCACTTGCCCGAGGTCACCTGGGTAACCACGCCCTGGTCTATGTCTGGCTCCTGCCTCCAGAGCCAGGGTTCCCCCCAGCAGCCCTGACAGCCCAGGCCCTGTCTGGGTTCTGTCTTTATGACAGGGGGACACTGTGAGAGAGAGGCCTGGAACTGCGTGTAAGGGCAGAGTAAGAAAGGAACCAAATGTGGACTGGAGTATTCCTTTAGCTCTGGTTACCCCTGGCAACGCCATCCATTTCCATCTTTAGCAAGTCCTTGCAGGCTGCTACCACTTCCTCAATTTCCTCATCTGTAAAATGGCCATGTCGATGCCACCTAGCAAGGCTTTTCTAGGGTTAATTTAAGAAACTGGAATGTATGTCTGGTATGTAGCAAGTGCCCACTATGTACACACTACATGTAACATCAAGTGAAACTGCTCTTGTTCCCATCCTTGCTTGTGCCTCCCACCCCTCCACCCACTTCTTCACCCTTGGCATTCTGGCTTTAGGCCACTTCATCCATGCTGAAGGTTGTCACACAGCTCGCAAACCCAGGCCCAGTGCTTTCCTCTCTGCTTTTACTCTCCTCCTCTCTCCTGGGCTTCCACGATGCCCTGACATTCTCCTGGTCCTACTCTGATATATATTCCCAGTGTCAGCTGTAGCTGTCCCTGAATTTTCTCTTTTGTTTTTTCTCTTCTCTCTCACACTGGCCTCTTTGATGAAGTCACCTGCATCCATGGTGCTCACCTCACCCTCTGGTGGATGGTCCTACCCTGCCCCTCACCTGACTTCATTCTAGTCTTGAAGTGCCTGTGTCCTGTGGCATCTCTGCCAGGATGTCTCCCTGACGCCTACACTGAAAATGTTTGAATTGGGACCAGCCTCACAAGCCAGCTCTTTTATCTCCTTCCCTTCCACGTCCCCCACATCTGGTCAGGGACCAAGTCCTTCAGAATTCTTTACAAACATTGCTATATTTCTTCATAAAAGTTGTCTTCTAATTATAAAAAGGCATCTATGTTCAGTGCAGAAAACTTGGAAATTGCAAAGAAAACAAGTCACCTGCAAGGCCACCCCTATTACCACATCAATAAGCAGCCTTCCAAGGAAGGTCATCTCAGTGTTATTTGTAATAATTAGCAACAGCAACAAAAGAAAACAACCTAAATGTCCACAGTATAGGATTGGCTATTATAACATGAGACGTGGGTACTGTTTTGTAACCAAGTTTCGCATAAGGAGTTTCTAAAGTCATTGGATATTCTCCTATGAGACCAATTCTTTTCTCTTCTGGTCACACACACTGAAAGACAAGTTGAATGTTTGTCTGTAATCAAAGCAGCTCCATGGGGAGGACAAGAGGCTAGGAACAATTTCCTGGGAAGGATGCTTAGAGAAATCGAGGTCACTTGAGGCCAGACAGGACTGGGAGGGGCGTGGCATGATCAAGCATCAGAAAGGCCACCTGCCCCGGAAGATCATGTTAGCTTGGTCCCATGGCAGGTGGAACCAGGACTGACGCGGAAGCTGCAGGGACATGGACGTCAGCTCAGGGGGGAAGAATCGTCTGCTCTGCAGAGTGGAGCAGCTGGGACTCTGCCCCCATCTCTCTCCTCTGGATGTCCCGCTCTGAGCCACTGCAGAGTCTTTCTCAAGCTTATGTGCCTTCCTCCAGAACAGTTCCTGCTGCTTACTTTTCTATGAAATAAAACCCCAGCCCTTAGCCTGGTATTCTACGCCCTCTGTGACCTGTATTCTCTCATCCCAGGGTTATTTTCCACTCCCCGTAGCCTCTACCTGGTGCCGCGGGCCGCTTGCCCTGCCCGGGCAGGCTCTGCATCTTGCTGTCTCCGAGCCTCGGCACATTCTCTCCTCTCTGCTTCACACCACTCCCTGCGTTCATCTCCCCTCATTCAGCCCCCCTCCTGCTGCAGGTCCCAGCCCCTCCACGTGCCACCAGGCAGATGGCCTCACCCCTCTGCCACCTCCTTGAAGCACCTGACAGGTACCTCTCCCAGGACACCACCACTTTCTTCTGGATTTAGGCTCGAGTGTGCACGTGGCTCATTCTCCCTGCAAGGTTCAGTGGTCCTGGGAACAGGGGCCACCTCCTGTTCACCCTGTCACCCTGCATGCGACTCAGTGCGGGATGTAATAGATGAATGTTCCAGAGGCTTCTCAGAGGGAGACTAAGTGACCTGTTCTTCCCAGCAGCTCTCCTTCTTGCATTTACTTTTCACTGGGTGCTTTTCCATCTCCTGTTCCAATTTGCTCCTTAAAACAGCTCTGTGAGTTAGGAAGGACAGTGACCCTCACCCCTTTTTCACATAAGGAGAAACCGCAGCCCAGAGAGGTTAGGTGACTTATTCAAGGTCACATGCCTAGAAAGTGGCAAAACCAACCTGGAATCCAGGTCAAGCCTTGCAGCTCTGACGTGTCCTCATTTCCTCTCACTGTCCTGCAGGTCGCCCGTCCTCGCCGCCTGTGGTGGCCACCGTGCATGGCAAAGTCCTGGGGAAGTACGTCCGCCTGGAAGGATTCACACAGCCTGTGGCCGTGTTCCTGGGAGTCCCCTTTGCCAAGCCTCCGCTCGGATCCCTGAGGTTTGCTCCGCCGCAGCCTGCAGAGCCGTGGCACTTTGTGAAGAACACCACCTCCTACCCGCCCATGTAAGCCCGTGGGGTTGGCGTTGGCACCTTTCACTGGGGATGTTTGCCCCAAAATGATGCAGGACGGAGTCCTGGCAACCCCCTGATCAGCTTATACTTTGTTCTGGAATCCTTAAGAACATTCCAGAACTCGCACAATTTTGTAGAGCCCTTTATTCAACACATATTTATTGAGCACCTACTGGGTGCCAGGCATGTATGTTCCACGTCTTGGGATCCATTGGTGAACAAAACAAAGATCTCTAGTTTCATGGAGCTTGTGATCTAGCAAAGGGAGAAAGACTATGAATAATATGCAAATTATTAAATGAATAAGTTGATATGTTATAAGGTGATACTCCTTCCTTTGATATATGAAAATCTCCATTCACCAGGTTCGTGCCACAGTTTAAGGTTAGCTTTTTTGGCTATTTGATATGCAAAAGAATAATGATAAATATTATTTTACACTTTATTTTGCATTTATCTGAATACTAATGAAGTTGAACTCTTTTTCTCTTCTTTGACATTTGAATTTCTTTTTTATGAGTATCCTGCCCCTTGCTCTTGGTGACCTGGGGAAAAATTTCCCCAGATGGAAATCAGGAAGTCATCTTTGCTGACTCTGATTTTGCCATTTGACAGCTGCATCATTCCTGGCATCTGAGTGCCTCAGTCCTCGCACATACAGTGGGGCTGCAATGCCTGCCTTCTGGGTACATTGAGATCTGGGAATGTTGCTTATAATTTACGTGGAAATATAAGCACTGCATAGCATGGGTCTCTTGGTTAGGTGACCTTGGGCAGGTTCTCTAACCCTCTGTGCCTCAGTTTTCTCATCTGTAAAGTGCAGATCATAATAGAACCTATGTCATGGGGCTGATCTGAGGCTTAAACGAGTTATGACAGAAAGAATACTAAAGACAGTGCCTGGCACATATGGAAGACTCAATAAATATTACTGGTTTTTATCTATGTTGGATCTTTGAGATTTTTCATCAAGACAACCAATAGAACTTGCTGAGGATGAGTTGATGGTAGAACCTTGGCATGTCAAAGCTGCAAGACCCTTCTAGAAATCACTCCCCTCACTTATACCCAGCAGATTAGGTTCTAGAGCAGGAAAGGAATTCACCCAAGGTTACTCAGCAAATGAGTGGCTGAAGCAGGACTAGATGCAGATGTCCCACAAACATTGCACCCCTGACCTGCTGTAGGCCCTAAGTGTCTGCAACTTGAGTGACTTCTCATGGTGTACAGAAGTCTCCCATGGACTGGAACATGTTTACCTGGTGGAGAAACAGGGTTACCCTGCATCCCCTCATCTGGAGCCCTGCAGATAGCAGGAAATGTCACCTCCCAGGGTGGATCAGCATTTCTGCAGCCTCCTGTCCTTGAGCCAGGGCATCCCAAAGGCCCCGGGAAAGAAAGATGTGCCAAGGCCATCTCACTCTGGTTGGCCTTGAGAGGTCTTAGAAGTTCCCAGGGCCCCACCTGGACCCTGGATGCCTCCTCCCCCTTCCAGCATCTCGAGTCTGGCAATGGCAAGTCCAATTACAAGCTGAAACCTCCCAGATCCAGGCCCGGCCCAGCCCCAGGAGACACCTTGCTTAGGTCTGGTTGAACCTCAGGGGTTCCTCTTTCTTACCTCCCCAGGTGCTCCCAAGACCCAGTGGGAGGGCAGGTGGTCTCTGAGCTCATTACCAACAGAAAGGAGAACATTCCTCTCCAGTTTTCCGAAGACTGTCTTTACCTGAATATTTACACTCCTGCTGACTTGCGGAAGAACAGCAGGCTGCCGGTAAACCGGGGGAACCCCTGGCCTAGATGTGCTGGTTCCACTATCACGGGGTCTTCTGTTACAGATGGGAAGCGGGTGAAGCACAGGCCAGGACCGCCCAGGGTCCGCAGGGCTCACACAGGAAGCACAAGTTTCCACATGTGAGTTTCCCCTAGTGACGTGGAACCACTGGAATAGTTTGCTATACATCCGTAACACACATCTTAATTGTCCCAAGTTCTCGCATGCTAACTGAAAGACAAGTGATTACTCTTAGTTGGTAGTTTAAGAATCTGATACCCAGAGCAGTTGAGACATAATTTCCAATAGTGTTAGAGCTGGAAGGGGTCTTAAAGAAAAGCCAATAACCCACCTCTTCCATTATAGAGAAACTGAGGCCCAGATGTAGGAAGGGGAGGTCATACAGTAGGCTAGAGTTGGCTCAGGTCTTTTGATCTTCAAACCAGTGTTCTTTGACATGGACTAGGACATCAAGCATGTGTGTGGGTGGCCCAGCACACCAAGATATATCTTTGAAAACCTTCACTGTCCCATGACAAATGCGTGGGGGCAGAACCTGTGACAATCCCAGAGCCACTTTCTTTTATCTTTGGCCAATTCTCTGGGATTATATTGTAGCTAATTTCCCTCCCTAATAATCTTTGGCACAGGCTGGTGACTCAATGAGTCAGCATGTCCCAAATAAGTGAAGGACCAGAGATCGGCAGGCTGCCAGCTGCAGGATGGAGGGTGGGGAGGGGAGGTTCTACTGGAAAAGGAGGTGATGACAGGGGTGGACAGGGGAGGGTGTCAGCACCCAGCCAGTGTCCCAGGAGCACCCTGGCACAGTGCCAGGAGTAGGGGAGGAGGTCTGTGAACTTGGGACTAGATGTTGGCCCCACATGTGCTTTGTAAGGCACAAGGAAGTAGAGACAAAGGTTCACTCCCTCACTCCCTCATTCATTCATTCTTCTACTTTGTACTCAGTGTCCCCTATGCAAAGTTAGTCTTGGGGGTTGGGGAGGAGGAACATGAAACTACTTCCACGCAGCCCCTGCCCCCAGGGATCCTGCCCTCGGGCTGCACAGACACACGCTGACTTCAGCATGTTACCGCAGCCGGCCTGTGGGCTCAGCCCTCACTCAAAGATGACGGTAACCTCAGCCCCTCCCCAGGAGGGAGGCAGGGATCAGACAAACAGGGGCTCTGGGAGCTGCAGACAGAAGAACCTCTAGTACGGACATGGGTTCCAGAACTGCAGGGTCTGGGTTTGAATCCTGCTTCTGCTTTGACCTGACCCAGAACATCTGACACCGAGGTGTGACGGGTGGGTGGGGAGGACTTGCTCACTCCTGGGAAGACCCAGGGAGCAGGAGGACGGGCTCTGCCGGGCCTGCCAGCTGAGAGAAGTGAGCGATTTCTTAACTTCTCCCATCCTCTGTTTCCTTGAAATGGGAGCCATCAGGTGTGAGTGCTCCGTGCTCACTGCCCAGCTTTGTCTCTGCCCCTGGCTAAATATGAAAAGCAAGCGCTTGTGACACCTCAGAGGGGAAGGGGGGATCTTACCCCACCCTGACAGCAGACCTGCTGCGCTGTGACCACTGGCTGCAGTGTGCTGGGCAGCTCAGCACCTGGACACTGGAACCAACTGCGTGGGTCCCAGTCCTGCTTCTACCACTGGGCTGTGTGACCTTGGCAGGTTAGGTGCCTCAGTTTTCCAATCTGTCAAATGGGACAGTATTAGTACCTACCTCATGGATAGTTTATTTTAAAGTGCTTAGATGGTACTTGGTGCATAGTTTATATTATAAGTTATTTTATTAACAGTGTCATTGTTAAGACAACGTAATTATTTTAGCCTCTCCCACTGCTTCCCTGTTATGTGAGCTCTTTAAATGTGAGAACCATGAATTATGAACTGTTGTCCACTGTCATCCTATTACAGCCCCTGGCACATAGCAGGTTCCCAGATGTTAGTCAAGTGATCGAAGGCTTCCTGGAGGGGGTGGATTCCAGGCTGGGCTTTGCAGGGTGGGTGGATCTGAGGAGGCAGGAAGGAGGCATATTAGGAAGAGATACCATCGGGGCATGTGCGCTTCTTGAGATAACCACTCATGCTCAGAGAGTTCAATTCACCGCAAAAGAGTTAAGTGAGATGCAGCTGCAATGCAAGGGCTGCTCCGTGTTTACGTAGAGGAGGATGTAAGGTCCGGCATGAGGGTGACAGCAGTGTTAGGGAGACCAGGGCATCCTTAGCCTTTGCTATTATTCCCATGGTGATGTGCTCAGAGTCAATACCCTGAGGGGGTGGGAGGTGGCGCTGGGGCTGGGGAGAAAGGCAGGGGCAGCCAGGGTGTGAGGAGTGGGGTGTCGGCCTGGGCTCTAGCTGGGAGGGTCATGGAGGAGAGACGTTTCCTTTGGAACCTTGCTGGGCACTGGTGGACTTTGGGTAACGGCCTGCTTGAGTCATGGCCAGCAAGTAGGCAATCAAACCAGACAACCTCTTAGTCTTCCCAGCTCTGCTTCCTATAACCAGAGTGGGTGTCCCTCCCTGTGCAGGTGATGGTGTGGATCTATGGAGGTGGTCTCGTGGTGGGCGGGGCCTCAACCTATGATGGCCTGGCCCTCTCTGCCCGTGAAAACGTGGTGGTGGTGACCATTCAGTACCGTCTGGGCATCTGGGGATTCTTCAGGTAAGATATTGGACTGTCCTCACTTCAGTGCTGTCCCCCATGCTAGGGTGCTAGGACCCTGCTTTGACCATGTCAGCCCTCAGGGGACCTTTACTAAGTTCCTTAATAAGGCATTCAAGTTCCTTCCTAATTGGGCCCCACCTAACTCTCATTCCTCAGCCACACAAATCTACTTGCTTCTGAACTTTTGCACATGCTGTGACCTCTGCCAGGAATGCCTCCTCTACCTGACAAACTCCTATTCACCCTGCAAGGCCCAGCCCACCTGTTGCCTCCTGTGAAGTACTCATCTTCTTTTCACCTGTGCTGCCCCAGCACACTATACATTCTGCCATCAAGCCTTTCACAGCAATGAAAGGTTCACACATCTTCCTTCTCTTGCAGAAGGAAGGGAGAGGCAGAGTCAAAGAGGACGCTCAGCAAATGCTTGTGGGAGGAGGCATGGGTGGCTGGAGATGGGAGGTTGTCAGGGCATCTGAGCCCAGGGAGCCACCTTCCCTGGAGGAGTGTCGGGGTGCACTCACCCCAATCTTGCTAGAAATCTGGCACATGCATGAGTCAAGGCTAGAGGCTTCTCTGTGGGGACAGGAAGCAGGTTTCCTTCTGGGCACGGGACCATGAGCCTTTTCTCAGTGCACCTGACCCAGAACATCTGACCCCAGGTGTGACGGGCGGGTAGGGAGGACCTGCTTACTCCTGGGAAGACCCAGGGAGCAGGAGGACGGGCTCTGCTGGGCCTGCTCCTGCCAGTGGGTGTCCCGGGCCAGTCACCGAGGTTTCGCCTTCCTCAAGACCCCACATCCCTCTCACCCACGGCCCGTGTCCCTGCTGCCCGTTACAGGAAAACTGCTCCGTGTCCTGTCTGCGTTCCGTCTTCCCTGTCTGTCCCCTACTCACGCCAGCCAGTTTCCCCTGACCACGCCGCCAGGCTGTTCCCGTCGATGTCACCCATGACCTCCACCTGTCCTCAACCCAACCTTCCCTGACCTCTCAGCAGCAGCCACACAGGGCCACTCACGCCTCCGTGACAGGCTCCCTTCCCTTGGTGCCACATCCCCCCCACAGGCTGCTCCTTCTCAGCCGGTTGGTGGTCCCTCCTCGTCGCTGTGCTTGGGACTCTGTGTGTCTCCCCCTCTCTCTTCACTAGTTCCCAGTGATCCCCAGGGCACTGAGAGCCCCTGGCTTTGCCACCTCTCCTTTAATCCCAGACGCCATCACTAGCTACCTCCTCTGTCCCCACTGGCTGTCTGGGGCCCCTCGCTCTTCAGATGGACACACTGAGCCATGACTCCCACGTCCTCCCCAGGCAGAGACACCCCTGCTTCTCCCAGCGCCCCCCGCTCAGCTGCCGGAGGCTCCGTCCTCCCAGTTGCCCGGGATACAGGCCGCGAGGGCAGCCTGGACTCCTCTCTCTTCCCCACACCCCGCGCAGGCGGCAGCAGATCCTCCTGCCTCCACCTATGAAATGTACTCAGAGTCCCGCTGGTTCTCACCCTCCCTTGCTTCACCCTGGTCAGCCTGTCTGGCTCTGGCCTCGATTGTCAGCACGGCCACTCACTTGGTCACTCTGCGACTTCTGTGCTGCAGCTGATCCACATGTAGCCAGAGAGATCAGATTAGGCATAGATTGAGTCATGTCATT
>VBSM01003206.1:5822839-5847519 GCA_008086735.1 Cheirogaleus medius
GTTTCTTTGGCTGTGCAGAAGCTTTTTAATTTGATCAGGTCTCATTTGTTTATTCTTGTTGCTGCTGTGATTGCCTTTAGGGTCTTCTTCATAAACTCTTTGCCTAGGCCAATGTCTAGAAGGGTATTTCCAACATTTTCCTCCAGAATTCTAATAGTTTCACACCTAAGGTTCAAGTCTGTTACCCAGCGTGAGTTGATTTTTGTGAGAGGTGAAAGGTGTGGGTCCTGTTTCAGTCTTCTACATGTGGCTATCCAGTTTTGCCAGCACCATTTATTGAATAAGGATTCTTTTCTCCAGTGTATATTTTTGTCTGCTTTGTTGAAGATTAGTTGGCTATATGAGGATGGTTTTATATCTAGGTTCTCTGTTCTGTTCCACTGGTCAATGTCCCTGTTCTTGTGCCAATAAAAAGCTGTTTTAATTACTATAGCCTTGTAGTATAGTTTGAAGTCTGGTAAATTGATGCCTCCTATTTTGTTTTTATTGCCTAGGATTGATGCTGTCTTGGAGCCTATTGTACATTAAAGAATAAATTTTTGTTTTAAAAAAAGTGAATTTTGTGGCAAGTGAACTATATTTCACTAAAGAAACATTTTTTAAAAATCCAGTTACATATAATATGATCCCATTTTAGTAGTAACATACTTTTATTTGCACAGGAAAATTCTGTAAGGTTGTATATATATATATAAAATTAGTATCACAATAAGCATTTCCTGGCTGTAATATTGTGAGTGTGTTTACTTATTTATATTTTCCCCATTTATTCTTTCACACATTTTTTGCCACCCACCAGGTTCATTTGCCCACTGCACAGAGAAGAGCCAATGTACTGAGATAGTCAGGGTTGCAATGGAGAAAGAGTTTTATTCTGCTAGCGCTAAACGGGAAGATGAGAGAAAGTTTTTCAAATCTGCCTCCCTGAGAATTTGAAAGGCAATGTTTCTAAGGGTAGTTTGGCAGGCAAAGGATTAGGCAATTAGGTTTGTTAATTGGGGCAAAATTATAGGGGTGTAAGAATTATCTTCTTGTGTTGTTTTCATCCCTGGGGTCACAATTCCAGTTGAGACGGTTTTTTGGTAGGGGCCATTGCTCTTGGTGGGTCATCCAATTCAGTGGGATGCTGGGCCTGGAAGATACCTTAAAACTACCTTTGGGTTTCAAAAAGGTGATGTTACCTACGGAGAAACTTAAGAGTCTTTATGATCACCAGTTGCATGGCTCCTGAGTGGCAATTATAAAGAAGCAAATGGGAACAGCGGCTAATTATTATCGTTATTGTTAGCTAGGCCCTTACCACAGTTCTCACCTTGTACCCCACCGGGATGAGAGTTTTGTCTGCAGGATCTCAGTTCTCAAAACTACCCTGTGAAATTAATACTAGCATCTCCTGAAGCTCAATGTGGTTAAGAATCTGGCCTAAGATCACACACGAAATAAGAGGAAGAGCTGAGGACTGGACCCAGCCTGCGTGGCTGCACAGCCCACACTCTTAAACACTCTGCTTTTGTGTCAAAAAATTTTGAGAACTCAATTTTGTCGTTGCCCCAAGCACATGCTTGATGGCCTGGGAGGAATCTCGTGCAGCCTCTCTCTTCTGGCTTCTCCTCTGCCTCAACCCTGCACGGTGCCCCTGACTTCCTGCTGATCCCTCTGCATCCTCCAGGCTGCCAGGGAGGATGGGGAGATGGCTGTGGTGTGGAGCTACTCAGAGGGTGACGACGGTTGGAAACAAGGGAGGAAGGATTCAGAGGAGCCCAATCCTGACATCGCCTTGTACTTGGACTTCCAGCCTCCTGAACTGGGAGAAAACTAATTTCTCTTGTTTAAATCACCCAGTCTGTGATATTTCGCTCTGACAGCCTCAGCCAACTAATCCGTAGTCCCAACTTTCTTCATATCCAGAAGAGACTAAGGTCCAGAGCTGGGAAGGGCTGCCTCAGCTCACACAGCAACTCGATGGCAAAGTCAGGACCAGAAAGGAGGCTTTGACTTCTGGCACATCGTGGATGAAATGGACGGCAGCCATTTCTCTTGCTTCAACACATCGGGGCGGTGTTCTAACTGCCAACCTTATCACAGGGTGAAACACCTTGATCTTGTCCACAGTGGCATTGCCAGTTCATTGATCCAGGGTGAGGGTGGTAGGGCGGAGGGGTTAGAAAAGGCCAGAGGAGGAGGCGGGTGCCTGGAGAGCTGTGTTCTGTTTCCACATGTCATTTGGCAAGCTTGGGCAGACCAATACTGATATCAGGAAGGATTGGGCAACCAGAAGCCATAAAGCACGTGACAATCCCTAGAGATGTCCATGGATTCTTGCCCAAGGCTGGAGGTTGTAACTGAAATGAAGCATTTAGAGACCCAAATTCAAAGAGGGAGGATACTCATCAGCACTCATTCTAGCCATGAGGCAGTCTGGTGACAGGCTGGGGCCCTGTGGTGGGGATAGGGGCTTGGTGATAGCATTAGAATCAGTCCCAGAGGTGACTCACTCTACAAAGCCTGACCTGTGCAAGGGTTTCTTCCTTCTTTACTTTTATGGGAAAAAGAAACAAAGATAATAAATAGCACCCTAATGAAAATCACCCCATCTCTACCCACATGGGACAGTTTCCTCATTAGACACCAAGTTTCCACTCATGTGGCACAATGCACACAGGCACACCTGTTAACCACCTTGCCTTGTGCCCTAGCCAGCTGGCCTTCATAACCTGGGAAACGGCCCTAGCCCTTGGCCTATGAAGACTTTAAGGTGCTGTGTTAGCAAAATATTGAAGATAAGGAGGAATTAGTCTCCCAATCCACTGTTTAATCACATACCCGCCTGTGACACCAGCCAATTCTGCATAGAGGCGGCCACTCCTAGTCCTTCCCCGCACTTGGCTGTAGCCTCTGTATCCCATTGCTGGCTCAGGATGACTCCAAGCTGGAGTCTATTAAGCCCCATGCCAGATCTCACCTTTGCAAAAGTGTATAATTAAAACCCTGGGAACTGGCCTTAACTCCTAAGCAGTTGGGTAGGACTTGGGAGAGGGGCACATCTGGGCTCCAACTCCACCCCCCAAAACCTCTCCACCTCCATCAATTTACTAAGCAGATGTGTGCAGAGCACATACTACAGCAGGCACGGGGCAGAGCAAGCCCATGTCCATCTGGGTCCGTCACTCAGCTTTGCCTAGTCATCACGGCGTTAGTCAGGTGTAGACTTTGTGGTGGAGAAGCTGCACTGGGAGACCAGCAGTCTGGGAACACACTGTGAGACATTTAGGGATCATTTCTGGAAAGAGAGGGGTTAGGAGAGAGGGGTAGCTCTGAGTGAGGTGTTCTCTTCTGCACCATTGACCATGGACCCCACTCTATGAATCTAGAATTCTATGACACTTTCCAATGCAGCTTAGACATACTCAGTGTTTCTGGAACTTCAGTTATTCTCATACTGATTTCACATTTTTTTGCCATATTAGCATGCCAACTATACTATTATTAGCAGTTTTTTTAAAAAATGGGTTAACTCTTCTTACTTTTACACACTCATTGAAAAAGGAGATTTTATATCATTTCCATAAGTGGAAGACTTGGAGAACTTGCCATGAAATAAAGGTAAGCATGAAAAATGTGTCATTGTACTTTTTAAAATTAAAATGAGGAGAAAAATAAAAAGTAAATAATGAAATTTTGAGTAATAACACATCTGGTTTACAAAGTGTATAACCAAAAAGAAGTCACTCAATGAGAAACATGAACCATTGATGGTCAATGACTGATATAAAATCAGTGACTGCCTTGACCACCATCATGGCCACCAGTTAGCTGAAAAAGCACTGGTTTTGACAACGATCATCATCACTGCAGCCCTTTCCATGAGCTTCAGGGAATGTCTTCCTTTCAACATTCAGATCATGGGCAGAAATTACCTTATGCTGACACCTTCGAAGGCTCTTGATGCTGTTTAGTAATGAGGGGGTCGGGCTCCCTGGGGTCAATCGGATCCCAGGATTGACCGAGTCTGAGCATCTAGGGGAAATGTTGGGTTGGATGTGGGTCCCAGAGGGGAGAGCTGTACTCCCCAGGGACATAAGTGGTCATCTTCAATGCACAAACAACTGTCATTCGGGCCATCTACATTAGGCAATCATTTTGGGATAGCTGAGGAAGAATATATGGTGAAAATAAACTATGGTAGAAAATAGGACCTGAATTTCCATGGCTTATTTTTTGCTTATGTAAAGTACTAGAGTGTTGTTCAGGTTAACAAGGTGGCTGTCCCCCATATGGTCATTTGGAGATCTAGACTAGGGTGTTAGCAAATTTCTCCTGTAAAGGACCATGTGGTAAATATTTTAGACTTTGCAGACCATATGGTATCTGTGGCAACTACTCAACTCTGTTGTAGTGGTGGCAGCCACAGACAATACACAAGCAAATGGGCATGGCTGTGTTTCAATAAAACTTTATTTTTACAAGAGACTATGGGCCAGATTTGGCACTTGGGCTGTGGTTTGCTGACCCCTGATCTAGACTATTATGGCTTTGCCCTCCTTAAGTCATGGTTTCTAAAGTCGCCATGGGTGTTGATTGTAGTCAGTGGGATAGGGGAGGAGTGGGGAGGAGGGGCCATGGCACTTTCCATGGGCCAGGCCTGGAGGTGGCTCTCCTCACTCCCACCAATGGTCCATTCCTGAGAACTAAGTCACATGATCATGTGGTTGCAAAGAAAGCTGGGAGGAGGGTAGGACAGATTTTATGAGACTGCCAGCACCCTCTGCCACAAAAATATCCATTAATTAATGGATTTTATATTAGGTGTTTTTTTTCTATTATACAGCAAGATAAATACATAACCCTTATATAAATGCTTTAAAGTTTATACACCATTTAATATGATCTTGCTTAACTCCAGGAATAAGTGCACTATACTTTTATAAACATTGAGCTTTGCTATATCTTTGATTCAAATCACAGGAGCCTGATTGTAAATACAGGCCCTGTTTGCTAGGTATACTCTACAAAGCCTTCCTTTATCCTTTTAAGAATGAAAAAGGAAAAAGGATGATTCAGAAAGACATGTAAAAATTTAGATCCAGAAAAGTTCAGATTTAACTATAATCTAGAAAAGGCTCAGAAATATCAAACTGTAGATTATATTATGAACATCTGGGTGAATAGTGATATTCACCTCAATACAGAGAAATATTATGTGTTTTCTTTCCCTGAGAATTATTGGTGTTCATATGCATTAATACCCAGAACTGTCTGTGGCATCTCCTGATGGTACTGGGTGTTAAGAGATGGGCAGGATTTGGAGAAGCAGAGGAGACGTTGGCAGTGGGGCAAGGTAGGTTTAGGGGCTGCTTGGGGAGGCCAACTGTACTGGGCGTGTGAATAGAGGACGGAGATCGTGATTGCAAACTAAAGGAACAGACTTCATCCCTGGACAGTGGGGAGCATTGAAAGGCTTTCATCCTGGGAATGATGGATGACAAGGGCATTACCCGAAGTAGCAGCTGGCAGAAGCAGACGAGCCATTAGGTGGCATCAGCAGGGTTAGTCTGAAAGGCAACCTCCCAAACATTCCTGGGGAGCGTGGAGGGTGAGCTCTCCTTTCCATAAATGTTTAACATGCTTTTCTCTGCACGTGAAAGCTTGGCTTTTGGGGTTCACAGAGGACTCAGCAAGAATAAATCGCATAAACTTCTCCAAAAAGCTGGACTGCACTAAGCTTTGCCTAAATCCCAGGATCTACTGATGCTGGCCTTGTCTTCTCACTTTAGAAGGTCACAGGAGGGATGAAATCTGTAGAATGGCTCAAGAGCTGGTGGGCAACTAGGGGGAAGCTGTAGCCCTTCTGCGATACCCACAAACATTGTGTGGCGTATCCCTGGTTTTCCTTCCTTGAGCACAGGCCAGGAGCACATCAGGGTGGGTACAGGGGTCAGGGAGGATGAGCCAGTCCTCAGTCCCCCTCCGTGTCCCTCCAAGGGCTCCAAGGGCTATTCATGCTATACACACACAAATGTCATTTTCGAAGACCAACAGCATGCACACCAAGACATGCAAATTCAAGCCAGATATTCACATTGCACCTATTAGATTGACAAGAATTTTTACCATTACTTTTTTAGTGGTAGTGCCAAGGAGTGGGAAGAGTATGGGAAACTAGGAATTTTTACCACTGATGTGAGAGATAATTTAGTTCAAGCTTTCTTAGCATCAATTTGGCAAAATCGATCATAAAGGAGCATATCCTCTGTCCTAGCTGTCTGTATGAACCATGTTCTTTATTTTCTCTATTCTGATGCTTTGACATCTGGGGCCTTGCTAACGCTAGTGGGACTGACCCTCCCAGGCTTAGATAACTTCCAGAGTAACCCACTTAGATAACTTCCAGAGTAACCACTTCCAGTAGTAACCCACTTTCCCGATAGCGTGCCTTTTGTGTACAAACTGACCCATCCAGAGCCCACACCCCCAACCGCCTCCTGCGGGGCTCTCATAAGGTTTCGTGCCTTAGGTTTAAGTCTGTTATCCATCTTGAGTGGATTTTTGTGAGAGATGAGAGGTAGGGATCCTGATTCGTTCTTCTGCATGTAGTTATCCAGTTTTCCTAGCACCATTTATTGAAGAGAGATAATTTCCCCATTGTATATTTTTGTCTGCTTTATCAAAGATTAGGTTACCGTATACTGATGGTTTAATCTCTGGTATCTCAGATCTATTCCAGATATCGATGCTTCTGTTCTTGTGCCAATTCCAGGCTGATTTAACTATTATTGCTTTATAGTACAGCTTGAAGTCAGGAAGACTGATGCCTCCCAGATAGTTCTTTTTACTTAAGATTGCTTTGGCTATACAAGGTTTTTTCTGGTTCCATACAAAGTGAAGAATTATTTTTTAAAGATCTGTAAAGAATGATGGTGGTAGTTTGATGGGGATTGCATTAATTCTGTAGATGACTTTAGGTAATATTGACATTTTAACATTATTGATTTTACCAATCCATGAACTAGGTAGATTTTTCCATCTGTTTACATCTTCTACAATTTCTTTTTTTAGTGCTTTGTAGTTCTCCTTGTATAAGTCTTTTGTATCTTTCATTAAATATATTCCTAGATATTTAATTTTCTTTGGGGCTATAGTAAAAGGTATTGCGTTTTTGAGTTTTGGCTTGACGGTTCTTGGCATATATGAATGCCTCTGATTTGTGTATATTGATTTTGTAACCTGGGACTTTACTGAATTAATTTATCAAATCTAGGAGTCTCTTGGATGAATCCATGGGGTTTTCTAGGTATAGTATCATATCATTGGCAAAGAGCGAGAGTTTGATCTCATCTGCACCCACTTGGATGCCCTTAACATCACTCTCTTGCCTGATTGCTATAGCTAGGACTTTAAGCACTATGTTGAACAGAAGAGGAGATAGTGGGCATCCTTGTTTAGTTCCAGTTCGAAGTGGGAATGGTTTCAATTTTCCCCCATTCAGTATGATATTGGCTGTGGGTTTGTCATAAATGGATTTGATAATTTTAAGGTATGAGCTGCCTATGCCTATTTTGTTAAGAGTTTTTATCATAAACATGTGTTGGACTTTGTCAAATGCTTTTTCTGCATCTATTGAGAGAATCATATGGTCTTTGTTCTTGTTTTTATTTATGAGGCGAATTGCATTTATAGACTTGTGTAGGTTGAACCAGCCTTCCATCCCTGGAATAAAGCCCACCTGGTCATGGTGAATTTATTTTTTTGATGTGCTGCTGAATTCTGTTTGCTAAAATTTTGTTGAGGATTTTTGCATCTATATTCATGAGGAATATTGGTCTGTAATTTTATTTTTTTGTTGCATCCTTTCCTGGCTTTGGTATCAAGGTGAAATTGGCTTCGTAGAATGAATTAGGAAGGATACCATCCTTCTCAATGTTGTGGAATAATTTCTGTAATATAGATATGAGTTCATCTTTGTATGTTTGGTAAAACTCTGAAATGTAGCCATCTGGTCTGGGACTTTTCCATTTGGGGAAGTTATTAATTACTGCTCCAATTTCTGCTCCTGAGATTGGTCTATTTAGGAATTCTGTTACCTCCTGGGTGAACTTAGGGAGGTTGTATGAATCCAGGAATTTGTCCATTTCTTCCTCGTTATGTAGTTTTGGGGCATATAGTTTCTTATAGTAGTCAAACATAATGTTTTGTATTTCTGTGGTGTCTGTTGTGATTTCTCCTTTTTCATTTCTTATTGAGTTTATTAGAGTCCTTTGCCTTTGAGTTCTTATCAGTCTAGCAAGAAGGGCATCAATTTTGTTTATCTTTCATAAAACCAGCTTCTGGATTTGTTGATCTTCCATATAATTCTCTTGTTCTCCATTTCATTTAGTTCTGCTTTGATCTTAGTTATTTCTTTTCTTCTACTAGGATTGGAATTGGTTTGCTCTTTTTTTTTCCAATTCCTTGAGTCTATTCATTAGGTTGTCAGTATCTAAGCTTTCTGTTTTTTGGATGTGAGCGTTTATTGCTATTAGTTTTCCTCTCAGGTATGCTTTTGCTATATCCCACAGGTTTTGGTAACATGTGTCTCCATTATCATTTTGTTTGAAGAAACTCTTGATTTTCCTTTGAATTTCCTCCTTGACCCAATAATTCTTCAATAATAGATTGTTTAGTTTCCATGACTTTGTGAAGTTTTGAGTGTTTCTATAGGAATTGAACTCTAATTTTATACCACTATGGTCAGAGAAGACACATGGTATAATTTCTATTTTCTTGAATTTTTTGAGATCTGATTTGTGGCTTAGTATGTGGTCAGTTTTGGAGAAAGATCCATGGGCTGCTGAGAAGAATGTAAATTCAACTTTATTTGGGTGGAATGTTTTATAGAGATCTGTCAGAACTTTTTGATCAAGAGCTTTGTTTAAGCCCATTATTTCTTTGCTTATTTTCTGTTTGGAGGATCTATCCAGTTCATTCAGTGGAGTGCTGAAGTCCCCTGCTACTATGGCAGTATTGTTTAACATGCTATTTAGATCATACAAGGTTTACTTTATGTAATTGGGTGCTCCTGCATTGGGTGCATATATATTAAGAATTGTTAAATCTTCTTGTTGGATCTTTCCTTTCACCATTATAACGTGGCCGTCTTTATCCTTTTTCACTTTTTCTATTTTAAAGCTTATGTTATCTGCAAATAGTATAGCTACCCCTGCTTTCTTTTGACTTCCATTTGCCTGGATGATAGTTTTCCATCCCTTGACCTTCAGCCGGAAGGCATCTTTGTGGGTTAGATGTGTTCCTGTAGACAGCAGATACTAGGCTTGTGGATTTTTATCCACTCTGCCAGCCTATGCCCCTTCAGAGGACAGTTTAAACCATTTACATTTATTGAGAGGATTAAAATTGGAGGAAGATTTCTATTAATATTTTTGGGAGAAGTCTTGTTGCTTTGACTTACTCCTTGAGCCATCATGCAGGTCAAATTCTAGCCTTTAATTCTTTGAAGATTTTACTTTGAGGAGTGTCTATTGCCCTGTTCAGTGTGGAAGGCAGGTCTGAGAATTTCCTGTAGGGATGGTCTGGTCTTTGCAAATTCCTTCAGTGACTGCTTGTCTGAGAAGGACTTTATTTCTCCCTCATAGACGAAACTTAATTTTGCCTGATAAAGAATTCTAGGTTGGGCTTAATTCTGTTTTAGAAGATTAAGGATAGGTACCCAATCCCTCCTGGCTTGTAAGGTTTCAGATGAGAAGTCTGCTGTTAGTCTGACAGGCTTCCCTTTATAGGTTATTTGTTGCTTTCGCCTCACTGCACAGAGGCTTGTTTCTTTCACATTTACTTTGGCCAGCCTAATAAGCATGTGACGAGGTGATTGCCTTTTCAGGTTGAGTCTCCCAGGAGTTCTGTGTGCTTCTTGTATTTGGATATCAAGATTTCTAGCCAGGCCCGGCATATTTTCCTCCAGTATTCCATGAAATAAGTTTTCCAACCCTTGTGAATGTTCCTCTTCTTCTTCCAGAATCCCAATCAATCTGAGATTTGGCTTTTTTACATAATCCCACACTTCTTGTAAGCTTTGCTCTTGTCTTTTGTTTCTGTGTTCCCTTTCTTCCTCTGATTTGTTTAGCACATAGGCATAATCTTCAAGCTCTGAGATGCTTTCCTCTGCATGATCCATCCTGTTCTTGAGGCTTTCCACTGTATTTTGGAGTTCCTTGAATGTTTCCTTCATTGCCAGGATTTCTGTTTGATTTTTCTGTATTATTTCAATTTCTTTGGAGAATTTTTCATTCATTTCCTGAATTGTGGTTTCTCTATGTTGGGATTCTATTTTCTCTTCAATTCCACTGAGTTTTCTAACAATCTATATTTGGAATTCTTCCTCCGTCAGTTTAATCATATTATGTAAGTTGGTGTCAGTTGTTGGAGATCGAGTATTTACTTTTGGAGGCGACTTTTCTCTCTGCTCCTTCATGTTTCCTGTGATTGTTTGCTGGTTCTTTCTCATCTGGGTGCTTTTTTGAGGACTGGAAATGCAGGGACTGGATTATGAGCTAAATTCTGGGATTCCAAAGGAATGATCCTTGGCAGAGCTGGGGATAAGTGATCTGGTCCTGTATCATCTTAGAGGAGTTTGAACCTGTTGGGTTATCTTTGACCTATTGTCTTCACCATCTTTTAACAGAGATTAGTGAGTTTGAGTCCCTTGCTTAGACTCCCAGGAGTTGGAACGCTCTTGTATGCATGACTCCACTAACAACTACTAGTATGAAGTGGGAGGCACTGTGATGAGCTATGAAGTTACTCTCTCTTTTTGTTGCTTGTGGTTTGCATGGTAGGGGGGGTCAATTATCAAGCTATTACAATACCTTTGTAATGAGCTTTAAACCCATAAATGTGATAAACAGGAATCTCAGTCTTTGGGGAGTGTAATGGCACTCCTAGGGGTTCCTTGAGCCCTGTTACCTATTTAGATGGGATGAGATAAGCAACAGGTATCGGCAAGCCTAAGAGAGTATACTTCAGAGGTTGCATGAACTGTAGCTAAGGGGGAGATCTAAAAAGTTATTCAGAGATCTTTCGCCACTTTTGTGGGGCAACTTCTGGTGGGAGGTGTCTTTTGGTGCAATTGCTAGGGATTCTGGTTGAGATTTTCCTTCCCATAACACAAGCCCCTAATTTGGCAACTTCCTGGGTAGCAAGGGCAAGCCCTTGTATTCTGCTTTTGTCAGATGATCCAAACCAACACGCTATAGCAGGGCATCAATTCTTGTTACTTCGCCCCTTCAAGGACGGGGTTTATCGAGTTGGTATGAAGTAAAAGCCTCATGGCTGTTGAAGAGTCCCTGCTCAAGGCCACTGAGGGACACAGACCAGAGAGCGACCTGCCTGGCTGCTCTGCTCCTGCATAGGAGGCATCAGGCCCTTCCCTACGAAATACCAGTGGCCTGGTCGCAGACAAGGGCCCTCTGCAACCCAGGCAGGTCTTAGGCATAAAAGCAGTCTCCCTCACCACTCCGTGCTTCCAAGACTAGGGACTGATCCTTGGGCTGGAGGCCCTGTCTACCAAGTCACATCAAGGAGATGACCACAGATCTCAGTTTGGATAGCAGTCTAGAGAAGCTGTTACTAAACCTTTTCAGGGGAGGGATCTGGCCCTTTGATGAGAAATGGGCCAGCAGTGGATAATAAGTAAGAGGAGGTAGCAGTCCAGTCTCCGGTTTCAGCTTGAAAAATGGCCTGTTTCACAACTCCGCCCAGGGACAGAGTCTGTAGCTTTGGAGAGAAGCACCCAGCCCAAAACACAGGAAAGTGCAGGTGGTAATGTTGTCCCAGGTCACAGCTGAAAAATCAGTCTCCTTCCCAACTCCACCCTGCTAGGGTGGGGTCTGTTCTTTTGGCACAAAACACAGGCAGCTGGGTGGAATGGGGGACCGCCCAACTTCATCGAGAGGCACCACCTGGAGAGCAATCTCTCTCCCTTTTCTGCCTCCTCACAGGTGGAGCTTGAGCTGACCAAGTTCACCAGGAGGTTCCACTGAGGAGCGAGCTCTCTCCCTTTTCCATCCCTTCACAAGGGAAGCTTGAGCCACCCAAGACCACCAGACAACTCAGTCAAGAGAGCAATCTCTTTCACTTTTCTGCCCCTTCAAAAGCAAAGCATGAGCCACTGGCATGTACAGACCCCCCATCCAAAGTGTCCCCGCACAGTGCACTGGAGAGTTCAAAATGCTTTCCGCTCCTGTCTCCTCTCCGAATCGCCTGACCACCCATGCTACCTCTTCGCACTGACTTCAGGCGCTTCCCTGCCTGCGTGAGTGTGGGGGCCGGTGAAGGAGGAGACATCCCCCTGTGGGACAGATCACACTGTCCTGGCCAGCTGGCCGATGAGTGCAGCCGACCTGTGCTCCAATCCCTGCTGTACAACTCGCACTCTCGGAATTTTGCGGCAAATCCACTGAGTCACTTTCCTCCTTTTTCCAATGCTGCTTGACCCTCGGTTCTTCCCTGCAATTCCTCGAAGCCGATCCTGCGGGAGTACTAACCACTTGCGTGATTTAGACCCCTTTCTTCACCTCCCACTCTGAGAACAGAGAGACAGGAGGTCATCCCTAATCTGCCATTTTTGACAATCAGTCCTTTTAAATATACCAAATGTATTAGTCAGTGTTCTCTGGAGATACAGAAACAATGGGATATATGTGAGTGGATTTATTAGGGGAATTGGCTCACATGATCATAGGAACAGAGAAGTCCCATGACACACTGTCTGTAAGCTAGAGGACTAGAGAAGGCAATGATATGGCTCATTCCAAGTCCAGAAGCCTCAGAACTAAGGAAGCTAACTGTGCAGCACCCAATCTGAGGCCAAAGGCTTGAGAGTGCCTGGGAGGCTGCTGGTGTAAGTTCTAGAGTCCATAAGCCAAAGAACCTAGAGTCCAGTGTTAAAGAGTGGGAGGAGAAAAAGGCATCCCTCTCAAGAAGGGAGAGAAGGAAAGCAGAGAGAATGAATCCCCCGTCTTCTGCCTGTTTGTCCCAACTGGCCCTCCAGCCAACTGGATGGTGCCACCCACATTAAAGCACATCTTCCTCTCCCAGTCCAATGACTCACATGCCAATCCCCTCTGGAAACACCCTCACAGATACACCCAGAAACAACACTTCACCAAAACAACACTGGATAGGCATTTCTCTATCCAGTCACATTGACATCTAAGATTAACCGTCACACCAAACAATAACAATGATATGGAGCAGCACTTCCTGCTCGTAGGAGTGCAGGTGCATATAATTACTTTGGAAAACTTTGGGGAGTGTCTACTAGAGTACACACCTACAGTCCCTATGGCCCAGCACCCCCTTAGATATATATTCAAAAGAAATGCATGCATGCATATAGTCATTAGAAAATATGTTCTAGAATAGTCAAGGTAAGAACATTTATAATAATCTAAAACTAAAACTATAATGGACTCTCTAAAAATTCCTGTGTTGAATCCTTAACCCCTAAAGCAACTTTATTTGCAGATAGGGCCTCTACAGAAGTAATTAATGTTAAATAGGTCATAAGGGTAGGATGCAAGTCAAGTAGAATTGGTGTCTTTATAAGAGGAAGAAACATTAGAGCTTTCTCTCTCTGTGCACTGTAGGGCACAGTGAGAAGGTAGCTGTCTACATGCCAGGAAGAGAGCCCTCAATAGGAATCAAATTGTCTGAAATCTTAATCTTGAAATTCTAGCCTCCAAAAGCATGCAAAAATAAATTTCTGTTGTTTAAGCCACCCAGTCTAAGGTATTTTGTTATTTCTCTCTGAGCAGAGTACTGCACTATCCATATGCACAGCAACAGTAGAATGGATAAATTATGGAATATTCCCACAATGAATGAACAAACTATAACCACATACAACAATCCATATGAATCACACAAGTATAATGTTGAGAAAAGGAAGTCAATTGCAAGAGTACATGATTCTGTTTGGAAAAAATACAAAACCTAGACAACCCAAGCTAGTGGTTACCATGTGGGAAGACAGGCAGGGAGGGGGTAGTAGGCAGGTCTGGGTGCTGTAATATTATTTCTTGATCTGGGTGCTGATGACACAAGTGTGATCAGTTAGCGAAATTTATAGACATAATATATATTTGCATACATGTATATATGTATGTATAGGTACATATATATGCTTTGTTGTGTATATGTTATATTCAGTTAAGAAACTTAAATGTTTGTACCTAGCCTTAAAAATCCGTATCTAGGGGAGGGATCAAGATAGCCAACCAGATGCAGGTATCACGTGATGTGCTTTCTCCACAGAGAGGAGCCAGAATAGGAAGTAGATACTCAAAATTTGAACCTACTGCCTAGAGGAGAATGCTAGGATTCACCAGAGAAGCGATGGGAAGCATCAAAAGTAAGTAAGGAGAAGACTGAAGGTGGCTTGATGGGCCAGGGACTGGCTGAGAGTTGGGAGCAGCCCCTGGATGTGGGTAAACAGTAAGAGAGAAACACTCAAGCCCCTACATTCTGCAATGAGTTCTTACAATCTTGGCTACAAGAGAACTCCTCAGCCCATGTAGGTGCCAGGCCTAACAAAGGGTGTTGCCTACAGATTGCACAGTGTCATTGCTCCAGAACCAGAACCTGCACAGAATACCACAGGCAGCTTGAGCTGGATGGCATTCTGAGAGCTTAGGTATTGGGGAGCTACAGGTGCCGCTCCTGTCACTGCGGTGCTTTGAGGAGGAAGAGGGGAGATGGGGTCTCCCATGTACCCTTGGGAATGTCCCCAACACCTTCCTGCATGCTGCTATTGAGACTGAGAATGTGAGTGGAGTGCACTCCCCAGAGCTTCTTTCTCTCACTGTTTGTCTAGAAGGGGCCCCACCCACTCTGTTCACTGGCCCAAGGCATCATTTAAAGACTTTAACACTGGGCTATGTCTACTCTTTGCCCCAGTTCAGGATAATGTGGTTGCATTCACTGTCCAACCAGGGAGGGACAAGAAAACCAGGCTCTCAAATACATACATAGGATAACATCCCCTGCCTTGCTACAGGTGGCAGTGGGACTAAAGACTAGCCTACCTGACACATCACAGCTACCAGCAACACCAACACATACCAGTTGGGTCCCACTGAATTGCTCTACCTCTGCTGCTGCCATCACTCACCTCACACCAGCTGCCCAGGGGCCTGAGAACCTATCCACACACCTATCCCACTACTAGCTTCTGAGAAAGCCACGTGGAAGCCCAATATTCAGCCGTTCAGGTCAAACAAACATAGTAGCCCACATAAGCTGCTCTGAGGTCTAAAATCAGGTACCCTCAGCCCACTGCTGCCACCCAGGGCCTTAAGACTGGCTCCAAAGGTGTCCAAGTCCCTAGAAAAACAGCACCACAGCCTCAACTAATAACTGTACCCTAATCTACTGAGGAAATCACAAATACCACTGAGCCTGTATATTGCTGAAATAATCATATAAAGATCACATTACCACAGGCACCCAAAAGAAAAGCCAAAGTGCCCTACTCCAAATATATACCTCTTCAGAAAAAATTCTCCCCTTTAAAAGCAATTTTAAAAAAACCAAATGAAGTGATTGCTACAATTCTCCCCTTTAAAACCAATTTTAAAAAACTGAATGAAGTGAATGCACAGATATGAATGGAAGACATAGGAAGTATGAAAAAGCAAGGAACTATAACACCATCAAATTGTCCGGCAACAGATCCCAATCAAAAAGAACTCCTCGAAATATTAAAGATTCAAAATATTGATTTTGAAGAAGCTCAATGAAATGGAAGGGAAATCTGAAAACCAATACAAAGAAATAAGAAAATCAATTCAGGATATGAATGAGAAATTTACCAAGGAAATAGTTACCTTGAAAATTCTGAAACTGAAAAATTAATTAAAGGAAATACAATGTACATTCAAGGGCTTCAGGAATAGACTAAGCAAAGATAGAATCTCAGAACTTGAAGACATGACTATTGAAATTATCCAGTCAGATAAAAATAAGGAAAAATGAATAAAAGAGAATGAAGAAAGACTTTGAAGCATTTGAAACTACATAAAGCACCTGAGCTTATGAATTATCAGTATCCTCCAAGGGAAAAAGAGATCAAAAAGTTTATAAAACTATTTAAGGAAAGAATTGATAAAAATTTCCCACATCTAGCAAGCCAATTAGACATCCAGACACAGGAAGCCCAGTGATCCCAAGGTAAATACATTGCAAGAAGCATTTCACCATAGTATATTATATTCAGAATGTCTAAATTCAAATTAAAAGAAGGAATTTTAAAATTAGCATGAGAAAAGTGTCTAGTCACCCAGAAGGGAAACACCATGAAACTTATAGCAGACTTCTCAATGGAAACCCTATAGGTCCTGAGAGAATGGGATGGTATTGATGGTATTTTCAAAGAGCTGAAAGAAAAAAAAATTGTCAGCCAAGAATTTTGTATCTTGTAAGAATACGCTTCATAAATAAAGGAGAAATAAAATCTTTCCCAAATGAAGAAAAACTCAGGGGATTCATGACCACCAGACTGGCCCTATAGGAAATGTTCAAAGGGGACTTAAACATGACAATGAAATGGAGATATTGACCACCACGGAAACATGTGAAAATATAAAATCTCACAGGTCTTATAAAACAATCATGCAAAGGAGCAAGTAAGAGAAATCAAATGGCAATATGACAGAATTTCATAAAATCACAAAGACAAAGACAGAGAAAAAGAAAGAAACAAAGAACTTACAAAACAACTAGCAAACAATGAACAATATGACAGTAATAAAGCCTCACATGTTGATATTAACACCTTAAGGACCACTCATGAGTTTTCTCCTGTTTTGTGCATCATCTGTTAAGGACCACTCACGAGTTTTCTCGTTTTTCACTGTAGTTATAACGATTTAAATAATATGCAGTTTGCCCAAAAACATGTGGTTCCTGGCGTATGTCTTAGAGATTTCTATGTGGCATGAAAGGTGTTAATCTTGAACATAAATGGAATAATTGTACCACTTAAGTTATATACATTGGTATAATAGATGAAAAACATGATCCAAATACATGCTGCTTACAAGAAAATCACCCACGGATAAACTGAAAGTAAAGGGGGCTGGAAAAAGATATTCCACACAAATGAAAACCAAAAGCAAGCCAGAGCAGCTATACACATATCAGATAAAACAGACTTTTAATCAAAAACTAAAAAAAAAAAAGGCAAAGAAGTCCATCATATAATGATAAAGGTATCAATTCAGTAAGAAGACTTTACAATCTTAAATATATATGCACCCAACATCAGAGCACCAAGGTTCACAATACAAATACTACTAGACCAAAAGAATGCTTACATCAAAAAAGTAGGAAGATCAAAAATTATTCAATTAATATGACTCAAGGAACACCAACAAAAAAAGAACAAACCAAATCCAAAGTTAGCAGAAGAAAATAACAAAAATCAGAAAACTAAATGAAACAGAGAACAAAAAACAATACAAAGGATCAACAAAATACAAATGTAGGTCTTTGAAAAGATAAACAAAATTCACAAGCCACTAATGAACCTAACCAAGAAAAGAAGAGATAAATTCCAAAAAAACACAATCAGATATGAAAAAAGAGACATTACAACTGATACCACAGAAATACAAAAGATTATCAGAGACTGCTATAGGCAACTACACTCTCACAAACTAGAAAACCCAGAGGAAATGGATAAATTCTTGGGAATATTCAATCTCCTGAGATTGAATCAGCAAGAATTAGAACTCCTGAACAAATCAGAAGGAGTAGCAAGATTGGATTATTAATAAACAACCTCCTAACAATAACAACAACAAATAAAACAGATGGATTCCCAGACAATTTCTATCAAATAAAGAACTGATACCAATTTTCCTGAAACTATTCCAAAAACTCAAGGAGGAGTGAATTCTCCCCAACTCTTTCTACTAGGCCAATATGACTGTGATACCCAAACCAGACAAGGACACAACAACAACAACAGCAACAAAAAACTACAGACTAATATCCCTGATGAATTTAGATGCAAAAATTCTTACCAGAGTACTAGTAAATTGAATCCGACAGAACATCAAAAAGACAGTACACCATATTCAAGAAGGTTTATATATGGGATGCAAGGATGGTTCAACATACATAAATAAATGTGATTTATATATCACATAAGCAGAATTAAGGACAAAAAAATCATATGATTACCTCAATAGACACAGAAGAAGCATTCAATAAAATTCAGCATCCCTTCATGATAAAAAATATCTCAACAAAGTAGGCCTAGAAGGATCATATCTCAAAATAATAAAGGCCATATATGACCAACCCACAGCCAACTGCCAACTTAATGGATAAAAGTTGAAAGCATTTCCCCTAAAATCAGGAACAAGAAAGGATGCCCACATTCATCACTCTTATTCAATATAGTGCTGGAAGTCCTTACAAGAATAACCAGGCAAGGGGGAAAAAAAAGTCATCCACATTGGAAAACTGGAAGTGAAATTATCTTTGTTTGCTGATAATATGATCTTATACCTAGAAAACACTAAAGACTCCTTCAAAAACTCTTAGATTTGATAAATGAATTCAATATGTTTCAGGATACAAAATCAAGGTACAGAAATCATTAGCATTTCTATAGACCAATAATGATCTAGCCGAGAACCAAATCAAGAAGGCAATCTTATTTACCATAGCTAAAAAACACTATAATCAAATACATAGGAATATATTTAATCAAGGAAGTGAAAGATCTCTACAACAAAACCTCTAAAACATTGATAAAAGAAATTGTATATGAAACAAACAAATGGAAAAATATCTCATACTTATGGATCTGAAGAATTAATATAGCTAAAATGACCATATTGCCAAAAGAATTCTACAGGTTCAGTGCAATTGCTATTAAAATGCCAATGTCAGTTTTCATAGAATTAGAAAAATATTTCTAAAATTCATACGAAACCAAAAAAGAGTCTGAAAGGCCAAATCAATCTGATCATAAAGAACAAAGCTGGAAGCACCATATTACCTGACTTCAAATTATACTACAAGGCTATGGTAATGCAAACAGCATAGGACTGGTTTAAAAATAGACACATGGATGAATGGACCAGAATAGAGAAACCAGAAATAAAGCAGAATACTAACTGTTCTTTGACAAAATCAGCAAGACCATACACTGAGAAAGGATACCCTTTTCAATAACTGGTGCTGGGAAAAATGGATTGCCATATGCAGAAGAATGAAACTGGAGCCCTATTTCTCACCATATAGAGAAATCAACTCAAGATGGATTAAAAACTTGAACATAAGACCTGAAACTTTTAAAATGATAGAAGGAAATTTGGGGAAAACTCTTCTGGAAATTGGTCTAGGCAAAGAATTTATGACAAAAACCTCAAAAGCAGAGCAATAAAACCAAAAATACATAAATGAGACTTAATTAAATCACAAAATTTTTGCATAGCAAAAGAAATAATCACCAGAGTGAACAGACGACCTGCAGAATGGAAGAAAATATTTGCACGTTATACATCTATGGGAGGAGTAATATCCAGAATTTACAAGGAACTCAAACAACTCAACATAAAAAAACCACAAATGACCCAATATAAAAGAGCGCTAAGGACATGAACAAATATTTTTAAAAAGAAGATAAAGAAATTTCCAGCAAACACATGAAAAAAGTTTAGCATCATTAATCCTCAGAAAAATGGAAATTAAAACCACAATTACTGATAATCTTATAACAATCAGAATTGGTATTATTAAAAAGACAAAAAATGACAGATGTTGTCAAGGATACAGAGAAATGGGAACATTTATACACTGTTGGTAGGAATGTAAATTAGTGCAACCTCTGTGGAAAACAATATGGAGATTTCTCAAAGAACTAGTAATAGAAGTACTATATGATTCAGATATCCCACTTACCCAAAAGAAAAGAAATCAATGTATAAAAAAAAGATACCTGCACTCATAAGTATATTGCATCACTATTCATAATAGCAGGTATGGAATCAACCTAAGGGTCCATCACAGAACTGAATTTTTAAAAATGTGGTATATGTCTATAATGGAATATTATTCATCCATGAAAAAGAATGAAATCATGTCTTTTGCAGTAACATGGCTGGAACTGGGGCCATTATCTTAAGTGAAACAACTCAGACACAGAAAGACAAATACAGCATGTTCTCACTTGTAAGTGGGAGCTAAATAATATGTATACATGGAAACAGAGTGTGGAATGATAGACAATGAAGGTTCACAGTGATGGTTGGGTAGGAGGGATTGGAATATGGGAGGTGCTTAATAGGTACAATGTGCATTGCTCCAATGATGGATGGACTGAAGTCACTGACGACACCACCTTGCAATATATATCGATGTAGCAAAGTTACACTTGTACCACATGAATATATAGAAATGAAAAATAAGGGGGTTTTCCCCTTATACACAGTACATACTAAACACATATGTACATATATACATGTAAATTGTACACATACATGTAATTTACACAAATATATGATTTATATTAATATATGCATATATATTTTACCAAAAATATGTATACATTTATCATTAAGTGCCTGAAATGTGCTAGGAAACAAATGAGTTATGCTAGGTCACCTTGTAAGAGAGAGTTCAGCTTAAACAAAGGTCTCCTGTCTCCCAGGGAAAATAAGTATATGGCTTTTACCTAAAACACACCAATCTCATGCCTTCTGTTTCTTTATGCCACATAAAGGTTCTCTCTGGGCTCATTATGAAAAAGCAAAAAGATTACACATATATGTTAGGATGACAAGTGACTGCATGTAACAAAAATGGAACTTTGGTTTCTTAATGAATAGGTTTTCTCCTTCTCTTGCAACAAAAAGGTGATGGGTCAGGGAGAGAGTGGTCAGTGGGAAAAGAGGGAGAAATGTCCTTGGTCCAGGAGAAGTTTAGGAGGGCCACTGCCTGGGCATGTCCAGAAGCCTGAGATGGCTCTGGAGCCACTTGATGCCTTCTAGCTTCTTGTTGCAACATCCACAGTGTGTGATTTTCATTCTCATGCAGAAGAGATGGCTAATCCACCTGCAGACATCTTGCCCAATCTTCGGGCAGGCAGAAGGGGGATCAGCCTGTTTCTTGTTACTCAGAGAAGAGTGGCTTCCCTGCAACCCCACAGACATCTGCCTACATCCCATTGCCCAGATCTGTGCACCATTTCAAGACCTACCTACAAGAGAGTGTGGAGAGCCAAGAATTTTTAACTGGGCACGTGGCTGCCCTGAACAGAACCAGGGTTCTCTTCGGAAGAGGATGAGAAGGATATTGGGAGGAAACCGATATTTGTCTCCTTCTCTGTGGCTTCCACGCACTGGATCTCATCATCCTCTGTGGAAGCACCATAGACTGAGAGGCCACAGATAGGAGCTTCTACGTCCTGTGGTCTGAGGTGAATTACTGCCATGGGCTCAAGACATGGGGACTCAGGTCTTTCAGGGTGCGGACACACAGACCCAGTGTTGGTATTCACAGAGGCCGGTGATGGGCGGTGGATGTGTCCACTGAGCAGAGTGTTTCTGCCCACTCCAGGTTCCCTGTCCCCCTGCCTGGCCTGACAGGGCACCTCAGCAGTGGAGGAAGGTGATTTCTTGTTTAGAACATGCGCACAGTGGCCACCAGGTGGCACCAACACACACTCTTGCTTCTAAGAAGAGGCTGCAGGAAGCACTCAGGACTGGGGGGTGTTTTTTCATTCTCTAGACCTTTCTCACAACCTATTTGAACCCTCAGCACTCTCCTGAATTGGGGGAGTGCAAAGCGGTTCCTGTATATATGCAAAGATCCATTTGGTTTTGCTATTATTAATATTATATCATGGGTGGATTCATTCATTCATTCATTCACTCACTGATCAGAATCATAGCCAGCCCTGCTGTGTACAGGACTGAACTAGTGAATACAAAGAATGAACAGTTATCTCCACCATTGGTTCATTATTCATATCTCTTTGAATATCTTTAGTGGTTGTCTTTGGTATGCAATATACATCTTTGATTAATCACATTATAACTCCAAACAATATAATACCAATTATAAGACCTTACTTCAGTGTACTTTATATTCTTATTTCCCATCTTTGTGCTATTTTTGTCATTATTTTGCTCTTAAATGTGCTCTACACTCACAGTTCATTGGTACTATTTTTGCTGAAGACACTGACTTAATACAAAAAAAATCTAACTTTTATTTTAAAGATTTCTGTAGTGTTCACTTTGTTGGTATAGATCCAAATTTTTTCCTTGTATCATCTATCTTCTACATAAAGAACTTCTTTTCATATTTCTTGTAGCACAGGTATGAAAATAATAAATAATCTCAGTTGTTTTTCTGAAAATCTCTTATTTTTAAATAATTTTTTTGCTGGATAGAGAATTCTAAGTTGTGTTTTCTCTCTAGCTGTCTTCAATATTTTCTTATTAAGTGTCTAAATATGTATGTTGATGTTACTGCTTAATCCTATTTATTGTCCCTGTGACTCTTAGATCCATGCTTTTATGTCTTTCATTATTTTTGGAAAATTTTCAGCCATTATCTTTACCAATTTTTTTTTCTGCCTGTTATTTTTCTCTTCTCTTTCTGGTATTGTACTTATACATATGTTGGACCATTACATATTATACCACCGCTCTTGGATGCTATGTCTTCTTTGTTTTTTTTTCTCCACTCCTTTTTCTCTTTTTACTTAAGTTGGGTAATTTATATTGACCTATCTTCAAGTTCATTTATTCTTTCCTCAATTGTGTCATGTCTACTGCTGAATTCATTAGGGGCATTCTTCATTTCTGTTAGTTTGTCTTTCATTTCTAACATTTCCAGTGGCTTCTTTCTTATACTTGCTACCTCTCTGCCGAAATTCCCATCTATCCTTGTATGTTTCCCATATAGTTATTTTAAATTCTCAGCCCATTAGTTCTGACATCTAGGTTATCTCTGAATCTGGTTCTGTCAATTGCTTTGTCTCTTGTTAATGGTTGTTTTCCTTGCTTTTTTTTGTGTGTTCCCAATTTTAAATTCAATGCTTGACATCATGTGTGAGAGACTACAAACTGAAGTAAATAGTATTTGTGCCTGGAAATGGACACACCTTATCTTCTACAAGACTGATTGCACACATGAGCATGCATGTGTGTTGATGTGTCAGAGTGTGTGTGTGTGTGTGTAGTTGTGTATGTTGGGGGAATTAAGTTTTTGTAGTAAGGAGATAAGCAGGGCTTGGGTGGGGTTGTTGCTATGGTTATTTTAAGTACACCACTGTCTTCAAATTCTTTTAATGTTACCTTGTGCTTGTGCTTACTCTGGTGTGCTTGTGTTAGGGTGGGTTTTCTGAAGGGTTTTGTTAATGCCTTTTTCCACTACTTAGGTTTAGGCCTTCCCTGTACACCTGCTGGTACTTGATAATTCTGGTGACAATTCTGTTGTCTTGGTCTAGCCTCAGTCTTAGTAGGCAGGCCCTGTGGTCTTCAGTTTTGGAGATAGAACTTTCTCAGTAATCTTTCTCCTCCCCAGCATTAAACACCAATGAACTGGACCCAGGATGGTTTGTTGTCCCTTGCCCAGGGTTTTTTCAATTTTTTATTATCCTCAGCCTCAGTAGGTCTTCATCAGTGCCTTGAAGGAGACAAGGTTTTCTGGCCTTTTCCTAATTGAAGGATTTTTTTCCTTGGGGGCGTATGGTCAGAGCAGGGCTCAAGCCTGCACCCCTGGGGGAAGACTTTCTCCTGTCTTTCTTGGAGCACCTGACAGAGGTCCATGGAGAAGAGTCTCTGTGGGTTTAAACTCCCAATTAGGTATATGGTTCTCAGAGATTTTATGTTCTCATACTAGGCCACACTTGGCCTTTCGCACTTGATTATACTTTTGAAAGATTCTACTGATTACCAGTTACATTGTCTTCAGCCTGTAGGTGGAAGAGAAGCCAGTGTTCACATCCCACATTTCCTGTCTTCCCTTAAATTCCAGGGTAATCATTTGTCTTGCAATTTCAGTAGTTTTGTGCATGAAAAGTAACGACTTCTAAAATAATCCAGCTTCTTCTTGTTATCAGGGTAGGACTGACATTCTTTAGAACTTTCTACATCCCAGCAGAATTAAGAAATAACCCCTGAGATTCTAAAAGAAACAGTTTTAGGATGACACTTCAGGGACTTATTCCAAGGTGGTTACTACCTAGACTTGAAGTGGTCCAGACTACAGAGGGGCTTCAGACCAGTTGTTGGAAGAGACAGCCTCATGGAAGGGCCTGGGAGGTCACTGTGTATATTGAGGAAGCACTGCACACCTGTGTGGGGGTCAGTGAAGGCCATGCAACACTGCCACAGGAGCCCCACGGCACCTCTCCCTCTTCCCTTCATCCAGGTTCATCCTGTGCCACCTCCACCTCCACAAATACTCCAAATTGAGGGAGGGATGCTGCACTATGGCCATCCCAAATCCTACCACTGGAAGTTGTTGGGGGCTCAGAGACATGGGGCATGTCCAGAGTCTGCTTAGCACCTCCCAGGGCCCAGCCTGCTGGGTGCAGCTTGTCTAGAGGCCAAGCCATCCCCAGCAGGGGCACCTTCCTACTGCTGGTGCCTCCCTCTCCATCC
>VBSM01003206.1:5915981-6085511 GCA_008086735.1 Cheirogaleus medius
TTATAACAAGCTCCCAAGTGACGCTAATGCTGCTGAACCATGAATCAACTTTGAGTAGCAAAAGGTTTTTTCTTGTTCCCACAGAGGGTGCTTCAGATGAGGAGATCAAACTTAGCAAGATGGTGATGAAATTCTGGGCCAACTTTGCTCGGAATGGGTGAGGCTGGTGGCAAAGGTGGGGCAGGGTCGGTGGGCGCAGGTGGATCTATGGGGAAGGACTGATTCTACAGTTTGAGTGATCAAACTCCCCACTGTGAGCACAGTGCTCCGACAATGAGAGTTCTCTGAAAACGGACAGGCTGCCCCAGGATGGTGAGCTCCCCGTCTCTGGAGGTGTACAAGCCTCTTGGAAGACATGAGTCAGTAGATTCCTGCAAATCTCAGAAGATTGCTGGGACCACACGGCAGCTTTAAGGAGTTTCTATTTGATTCTGTTCCCAGGAACCCCAATGGGGAGGGACTGCCCCATTGGCCAGCGTACGGCCAGAAGGAAGGGTACCTGCAGATTGATGTCCCCACCCAGGCAGCCCAGAAGCTGAAGGACAAGGAAGTGGATTTCTGGACCAAGCTCCTGGGCATGAAGGCAGCAGAGAAGGCACCGCAGATGGAACACATGGAGCTGTGAACGGGAGGCCCCACCAGCCTCCAGAGCCTGGAGGAGCCAAGACAGGGCTGTTTTACAGAAGGTGATCGTGGATCAGAGAGCATCGCTTTGTAGGGGCTGGAGAATTTCTGCTGGGGGTCGACACAGGCCAGGGAGGAGCAATTTTAGCACTTGTGACCTCAATTGTGGGAATAAATGTTTTTTGGAGGCCAAATCAGTGTTTATGTCTCAGGCTAGTGATTAATGCACTCTCGTCAGAGAGAGAGGATGGAGAGGGAGGCACCAGCAGTAGGAAGGTGCCCCTGCTGGGGACAGCTTGGCCTCTAGACAAGCAGCACCCAGCAGGCTGGGCCCTGGGAGATGCTAAAGGGACTCTGGACACCCCCCATGTCTCTGAGCCTCCAACAACTTCCAGTGGTAGGATTGGGATGGCCAGAGTGCAGCACCCCTCCCTCAAGTTGGAGTTACCTGTGGAGATGGCGGTGGCACAGACTGAGCATGCACCTGGATCAGGAGAAGGGAGAGGTGCCGTGGGGCTCCTGTGGCAGTGTTGCGTGGCCTTCACTGACCCCCACACAGGTGTGCAGTGCTTCCTCAATATACACAGCGGCCTCCCCGGCCCTCTGTGAGGCTGTCTCTTCCAACAACTGGCCTTAAGCCCTTCGAAACCTGGACCACTTCGGATCCAGGCAATGATGACCTTGGGATAGGTCTCAGAAGTATCATCGTAAAACTGTCTCTTTCACAATCTCAGGGGTGGTTTTTGGATTCCTCTGGGATGTAGAAAGTTCTAGGAGTGTCAGTCCTACCCTCACAGCAAGAAAAAGCTGTATTATTCTCAGAATCATTGCTTTTCCCACACAAAAGAGCTGAAATTGCAGGCCAAATAATTACCTGTAATGTGAGGGAAGACAGACGCTTTGGAGAAGATGTGAGATATGAGCACTTACTTCCCTTCCACCTACAGGATGAAGACAAATTCACTATAATTAGTAGAATCTCCCAAAATTTTAATCAAATGCTAAAGGCCATACGTGGCCTAGTATGAGAGTGTAAAATCCCTGGGAACCATAGACACCAGGGGGGAGTTTACACCCATCACAGACTCTTCTCCGTGGACCTGTATCAGGTACACATGAGAATGACTGGGGCAGGTTGTTAGACTGGAGAACGTCTGCCTCCAGGGATGCAGACATGAGCCCTGCTCAGATCATGCTTCCTGAAGGAACAAAATCCTTCAACCACTGGGGGAAAACCAACAAACCTTGTCTCTTTCAAGGCACTGGTGGAGACCTATTGAGGCTAAAGAAAAGGAAAAATTTACCCACCCCTGGAAGAGGGACAGGCAACCATCCTGAGTCCAGATCATTAATATTTTACTACTGGGAGGGGCAAGGTTATTGAGAAAGACCCATCTCCCAAAGTGAAGAATATAGGGATTGCCTAATGTTGAGGCTAGACCAGGACAAGAGGAACCACTCCTGGCTGCCACCAGAGTTAGGAAGAACCCAGAAACAGAAATCTACTCCAGCACAAAGGAGAAAGCATGGAGAAAGATCCTCTCTGACAAGGAAGTGAACAGGGCAAACCAACAGCTGAAGGTGGAATAAGACATTAAGACAATCTTTCATCTGATGAAGGGTTGATAACTGGAATCCATAAAGAACTCAGGCAAATCAGCAAGACAGAATCAAACAATATCATTAAAAAGTGGGCAAAGTACATGAACAGAAAATTCTCAACAGAAGACGACTAATGGCCAACAAACACATGAAAAAATGGTCAACATCCCTAATCATCAGGGAAATGCAAATCAAAACCACAATGAGATATCACTTATCTCCAATGAGAATGGCCTTTATCAAAAAGTCCCCCCAAAATAAATGTTGGCATGGCTGCGGAGACATAGCAACACACTCATATACTGCTGGTGAGACTGCAAACTAGTACAACCTCTGTGCAAAGCAATATGGAGATACCTCAAAGAGCTACAAGTAGAACTACCATTTGATCCAGCAATCCTATTACTAGGCATCTACCCAAAAGAAGAAAAGGCATTCTATAATAAAGACATCTGCACTGGAATGATTATAGCAGCACAATTCACAATCGCAAAGATGTAGAAACATCCCAGGTGCCCATCAATAAGTGAGTGGATTAATAAAATGTGGTATATGTCTACCATGGAGTTCTACTCAGCCATGAAAAACAATGGTGATCTAGCACCTCTTGTATTATCCTGGATAGAGCTGGAGCCCATTCTACTAAATGAAGTATCACAAGAATGGAAAAACAAGCACCACATGTACTCACCATCAAATTGGTATTAACTGATCAACATTTATGAGCACATATAGTAGTACCATTCATCAGCTGTGGGGCAGGTAGGAGGGGGGACCAGGCCTGGCCAGGGGGAATCCTCCTCACCAGCAGTAGAAACCTGAGTCCTAGCTGGCTCTACCACTGGCTGATGAGAGTGGCCTGAGGCCTGGAGTAAATTTGTAAGGCAGTCAGGCCACAAAAATTTCAGTCCCTGTGCAATTCCTACAGCTGTGCTGAGCTAAGAGGGAGATTTGGGGTGCATGTGGCCCATTGAGAGGCCGTTGGTGGCAGTCAAGTGAGTGACTGTGTCACCGCTCCTCCAAATCCAGGCAATGCAGCTCCCCACCATTTAATGCTATCCCCACCAAAATACCAATGACATTCTTTGCAGAAATAGAAATAATCCTAAAATTTATATGGAACCACAAAAGACCCAAAATAGCCAAAGGTAGCCTGAGCAAAAAGAACAAAACTGGAGGAATCACGTTACGTGACTTCAAATTATACTGCAGAGTAACCAAAATTATACTACAGAACAACCAAAACAGCATGGTATTGGCATAAAACACATAGACCAATGGAACAGAACAGAGAACTCAAAAATAAAACCCACACATCTATAGTGAATCCATTTTGGACAAAGCTTCCAAGAATATAGTTTGGGGAAATGACATTTTCTTCAATAAATGGTGTTGGTAAAACTGAATATCCATATGTGGAAGAATGAAACTAGATCATTATCTCTGATAACATACAAAAATCAAATCAAAATGGACTAAAAACTTAAATATAAGACCTGAAGTTATGAAACTACTAAAAGAAAACATTTGGGAAACACATTGGTCTGGGCAATGATTTCTAAGTACAGGCTATGGGAGCAAAATTGGATGAATGGGATCACATCAAGCTAAGAAGCTTCTGCACAGCAAAGGAAACAATCAACAAAGTAAAGAGAAAACCCACAGAATAGAAGAAAATATTTGCCAACTACCCATATGACAAGGGCTTAATAACTAGAATTCATAAGGGGCTGAAACAACTCAATAGGAAAAATTCAAATAATACAATTAAAATGGGCAAAAGATCTGAACAGACATTTCCCAAAAGAAAACGTACAAATAGCCTACAAATATAGGAAAAATACCCAACATCATTAGTCATCAGAAAAATGCAAATCAAAACTACAATAAGATATCATCTCACCCCGGGTAAAATGATGTTTATCAAAAAGACTGGCAACAACGAATGCGGGTGAGTATATGGAGAAAGAGAACCCACCTACACTGTTGGTGAGAATGTAAATTAGTGCAACCATTATGGAGAACAGTACAGAGGTTCCTCAATAAACTAAACTATAACTATCATATGACCAAGCAATCCCATTGCTAGATATATATCTAAAAGAAAGGAAATCAGTCTATCGAAGAGGTATCTGCACTCCCACGTTTATTGCAGCACTATGCACAATAGCTAAGATTTGGAATCAACTTAAGTGTCCATCAATGGATGAATGGATAAAGAAATTGTGGTACCTAAACACAATGGAATATTATTCAGACATAAGAAAATGAGATCCTGTCATTGGCAACAACATGGATGGAAGTGGAGAACATTATGTTAAGTGAAATAAGCCAAGCAAAGAAAGACAAATCTCACATGTTCTCAGTCATATGTGGGAGCTGAATATTAAAACAATTGATCTCATGGAGACAGAGTAGAATGATGGTTCCCAGAGGATGGGAAGTATAGTGGAAAGAGAGCAATAAAGTGAGGACGGTTAATGGGTGTAAAAATATAGTTAGATAGTTAGATGGAAAAAACAATATTTGATAGTACAACAAAGTGACTTTGGTCAACAATAAGTTATGGTACACTTTAAAATAATTGAAAGTGGATTGGAATGTTCCTAACACAAAGAAATAATAAATGTTTGAAATGATGGTACTCCAATTACTCTGACTTGATTATTACACATTGAATGCCTCTATCGAAACATCACATGTATTATAAATATATGTAACTATTATGTACCTACAATAATTAAAAATAAAAAATGATCTGAGCCTGGTCCGGTTCAGCAGAACTTCCCAGGTGGCCCATAGATTCATGAGTTAGGTACATAGTAGTTGTTTTATGTTTTGTGGTGCTTTGCTGCACAGCAACCATCTGATACACCATCTAACTCCCAAGTATGATTACTCTGGTGGCTCCTACTGTCTGCTGGGAAATGTCCCATCTGCTCATCTCAGCACAGGGTCTCCCTCCTACTCTGGACTTCACTTTCTGCTGCAGCCCCTCCGTCTGGACCCTGCAAATTGCTGCAGATCCCTGTGCTGTCTGCTACTGCTTCATGCCTCCGTGCTGTCACTGTAGCTATTCTCATGTCCTGGAATTTCCCTCAAGACTCAACTCTAGTGCCACCTGTTACAGGGGGTCCTCCCTGATCTCCTCCCCAGAGGGGGTTGTGCGTATGATTTCTCTGCCAGGTTGTGAGATGTCCTTGTCTCATGCATCTCTATAAACCAACCATCCACTTAAGGTCTATGTGCGCCAGATACACATCTAGGCACTGGGCATATAAATAAGTGGTTGCTGCCTCCTGTCCCCAAAGTTGTTGGTCCCCTCAAATATCGTTTCAAGAAATGTGGTGAGTGCAGTGACGGTTGGGTGAGGAAAGGTGTTTTCTAGGGGGTGATAACCTTGAGAGACAGACAGGAGTGAGCCAGTATCAGACAGCCATGGAAAAGCCCAGGGGTGAGACCCAGGGGGACAGGGTGCTCTTGGGTCACTTGCAGTTGGTCGAGGGTGACGGGACCAGAGAGGTGGGTGAGAGGAGAGGGAGATTGAGAACTTGGATTTACTTGAAGGCAATGGGGAGCCACTAGAGGGCTTTAAACGTATGCAATAAGTGCTCCATAAATGTTTCCGTACCAGCAACCATCTGTCTCCCCATCAGCCTGAGAGCTCCTCCAGGGCAGGGCTATTCGTTCTTTGTATTCCCTAGTTCAGTCCTGTACACAGCAGGGCTGGCTATGATTCTGATCAGTGAATGAATGAATCCATCCATGATATAATATTAATAATAGCAAAACCAAATGGATCTTTGCATATATACAAGAACCACTTTGCACTTCCCCAGTTCAGGAGAGTGCTGAGGGTTCAAATAGGTTGTGAGAAAGGTCTAGAGAATGAACAAACACTCCCCAGTCCTGAGTGCTTCCTGCAGCCTCTTCCTGCAGCAAGAGTGTGTGTTGGTGCCACCTGGTGGCCACTGTGCGCATGTTCTAAACAAGAAATCACCTTCCTCCACTGCTGAGGTGCCCTGTCAGGCCAGGCAGGGGGACAGGGAACCTGGAGTGGGCAGAAACACTCTGCTCAGTGGACACATCCACCCTCCATCACAGGGGCCTCTGTGAATGCCAACACCGGGTCTGTGTGTCCGCACCCTGAAAGACCTGAGTCCCCATAACTTGAGCCCATGGCAGTAATTCACCTCAGACCACAGGACGTAGAAGCCCCTATCTGTGGCCTCTCAGTCTATGGTGCTTCCACAGGGCCCCTCTTGCTCTCAGAGGATGATGAGATCCAGTGCACGGAAGCCACAGAGGAGACAAATATCAGTTTCCTCCCAATATCCTTCTTATCCTCTTCCGAAGAGAACCCTGGTTCTGTTCAGGGCAGCCATGTGCCCAGTTAAGAATTCTTAGCTCTCCAGACTCTCTTGTCGGTAGGGCTTGAAATGGTGCACAGATCTGGGCAATGGGATGTAGGCAAACGCCCACTGGGTTGCAGGGAAGCCGCTCTTCTCTGAGTAACAAGAGACAGGCTCAGCTGGCCTCGGTTTTTTTCCACTTCTCCTCATCCCCCTTCTTCCTGATGGACCAGTGGACAAGGTGTCTGCAGGTGGACTGGCCATCTTTTCTGCATGAGTGTGAGAACCACACACTATGGATGTTGAAACAAGAAGCTAGAAGGTATTCACATATTTTTTGGTGACTTTCTTAAGCAGCTCCGGAATCATCTCAGGCTTTTGGACACACCCAGGCAGGGACCCTCCTAAAGTCCTTCTCGACAACCAAGGATGCCCCTCCTTCCTCTGTCTGCTGACCATCCTCTCCCTGATCCATTTCCTGTTTGTTACATTCAAGAGAATGAGAAAACCCCATTAATTAGGAAACCGTGTTACATGCGTAGTATTTCTTTCTTGTGTCTGATTGCTCTGGCTAGGATGTCCAGTGCTACGTTAAATAGAAGTGGTGAAATAGAAATAGAAGTGGCCTTCTAGTCTTGCTAGTTCTTAGGGGGAATGCTTTCAACTTTTCCCCGTTAAGCATGATGTTGGCTGTTGGTTGGTCACATATGGCTTTGTTATTTTGAGATACGTTCCTTCTATGCCTAGTTTGTTGAGGATTTTTATCATGAAGGGATGCTGAATTTTATCAAATGCTTTTTATTCATCTATTGAGATGATCATATTTTTTGGTCCTTAATTCTATTTATGTGATGTATCACATTTATTGATTTGCATATGTTGAACCATCATTGCATCCCTGGTATAAAACCCACTTCATCGTGGTTTATTATCTTTTTGATGTGTTGTTGGATTTGATCTGCTACTATTTTGTTGGGGACTTATGCAACTATGTTCTTCAGGAATGTTGATCTGTAGTTTTCTTTTTTGTTACTGTTGTGTCCTTGTCTGCTTTTGGTATCAGTGTGATACTGGCCTTGTAGATTGAGTTGGAGAGAATTCCTTCCACCCCAGTTTATGTATTTGTATCTGAAGAGGGTGTTGGGAGTAGAGAAGGACCCATTGCCATACCAGCTTTGTTATGCCTGTGTGCCTGGGAACCAGGAAAGAGGGCAGATCGGAGTGGTTAAAGGTACAGACTGTACTCAGACTTCCTGGGTTCAAATCCCTGTTCCAAGAACTAGTAAGTTATTTCATCTCTTTGTGTGTTAGTTTCCCCCATTTGTAAATGGGGATAACAGTACCACCTTGTGGGGTCATTAGGAAGATTCAATGAGTTGATTTTTGTAAAACACTAAGAACAGTACCTGATACAGGATAAGCCAGTCTGTTTGCTATTAATAATTCAATGTCAGCCCAGACAATTTGCCTTGTCCAAGGTGCTGATGCTTCGAAGGCCTCAGCCTCCTGGAAATCCTTGCCTTGTGTGGCTGGGATTTGACCCAGTTCTTTCAACTGAGTGTTTTAATGAAGCCAGGTACTCCTTGTGCTATGTTGCTCTTTCAATTCCAAGACTCAAGAGTAGGATCTCTGTAAATGTGATTGTGGAGCCTTGGATCCCTAATCTTTTCTCTGATGCTCCCTGGTCTGACTCTCACATAACATGTCAGGGCTGCAATATTCTTCCTTATCTGTGAGTATGCCTTACCTGTCAGCCCCACCCTGTCCCTCCTCCCCATTGATAGGGGATTGCTGCCATCAAGTGAGTGGAGATGTGGGTCAGAGGTCAAAGGCAACTACAAGGGGGAGTTCAAAGGCTGCAATGTAAGAAGGGAGACTCAGTGGGGCCCTGGGAATGGGCTTGAGGTGGGCGGCAGGCAGGTGCCCTGTTGCTTGGCTGACTGTGGCCAGGGGCTTTAGGCCTCTCCTCTTCTGACTCCTGCATCTGCCCATCCTGGGCTGGGGTCTGGACTGCAGGCCAGGTGAGGGAGGGTCCCCATCTGACAGCCATCCTCTGCTGCAGAGGCAGTGGATCTGGGGCTCCTGGGCATGTCCAGGCTGTGGCCCTTGCTGAGGCCTTCCCTGGGGACAGGGGTGGCCGTCCTTGATTTCCTGCAGCCCAACCCTTACCCTCATACCCTGCTAGTATGGCCCAGCTTGGCCTCCCCCAGGCTCGAGGCCGACAGAGCCAGTAGCTGATAAGCAGGACACCAGGACCCAGTTAGTCTCCAGCAGTTTGAGCAGTCTCTGGCCACCATGCCTCTGTCTCCTTCCCTTCCATGTCAGGGCCAGCCTTACGGAGCATCTCCCTTGTCAGCAGTCTAGTGGGGGCCGATAGTCAAGGGCTAACAGGGCGGCAAGGCCCATGGAGACTGGCGTTTCCCGGAGCTTGAACTTCCTGCCCAAATGGTCACATGCACTCAAGCCCAGGAAAACTCAGATTTGGCTACCCAGACCCAAATTCAAGGGGGCTATCCTAAGGGGGGGACCATCCTAAGTAGGGAAACCAAGGGGACAAGGGACCTTGGCTGATGAAAACATAGCAGCAGCTGGGCTGCCTTTGAAATGGGCACAGGTGGGTGGGAGGGAGAGGAAATAAACGTTCATCACATAGCTGACATGAACCAGTACACAGTAACAAGCTGTGTAGCAGATGTGTATTCTGAACACACCAGTGACATTTAATCCTCCCACGACCCTCCCAGGTGGTCACTATTGCCATTCTCATTTGCAGGTGATAAACTGAGGCAAAGGGGTTGAGTAACTTCCCCGTGGTTTCCCACCGTGGAGCGATGGAACCAGGGCTTAGATCCCGGCACTGCAGCTCCGGAGAGGCTGGTCTTAAGTGGACATCACCTTGTTTTGTCTTTCCGAAGACTCCTTTATGGCAAACTTTTCCCCACTCTTCAGAAACAAGAAAGCCTCAGAAGTTTTACAGAACTTGTCCAAGATTCCACAGCAGGAAGAGTTAGATCTGGGGTTCAAACCCAGGTCTAGATTAACTGTCGGTTCACAACATTTGAGAATCTGCTAAATGTATGGAACTTCTCCCTAGAAAACTGGACATGAATTCATCCAAACAAAAATTGGCATTGAATTTCAGAAGGTTCTAAAATGTGTTGAAGCCCATCCATGAAAACTTAGTTTTGATAGTTCATCCGCTACAGAGATGAGCGAACCGAGGCCTAGAGAGAGACTACACCTTTTGGAAGGAAATAAAAATGAAGCTATCCAATCTCTCAAAGTAAGACAGGGGTGCAATTAAATTTGGGAAAATTCAAAAGCCCAACCAAGTGCCTAACATGAGGCTCATCTGTGTTTCTCTGGCTTCTCCCACCATGTTGGGGGCCTAGGGATGGGGTGGTAGATCCCCCATCATCCCCAAAAGAGCTGCCCTTCCCCTTCTGGCCTGGCCTCCCTCCCCTGTTCCCACAGGGCCACTAACTCATGAAATGTCAGCATGCGCAGGGAGTGCTGGAAACGCAGCTGCCTTTTGTCTAATTCGCTATAATAAACTCTAACTCCAGTTTTGGGTTGAAACAACGTGATGATGATAGCCTCTCAGGGATGTCTGCCCAACTCCACTTTGACAGGCCAACCACTCCCTACCCCAGGATCCTTGGCATAAACATATTTGCATCTCCTAAATGCTGCTGGGCGAGGCTGGGCTGTGACTGTCCAAAAAGAATCCCAGGAGCTCCAAATGGAAGGGACCTGAGAGGTTATACAACTTCCCTCCCCCAGCCCCACCTGACATTGTGCCTCCTCCTCCCACCTCCACATGAGACATTGACTGCTATCTCCTTGCATACCTTCAGTGCTGGGGAGCTCACCACTTCCAGCAACAGCCCATTCTCTGTTCACGTCTAGTCTCACAAGCTGTCTTCCTGGACTTCCTACCATTGGCCTCAATTCAGCACTTGGGCCCATCATACACTCTCTGACAGCCTTTACATATTTGAACTCATTGACTAAATGGTTATTTAACGACACCTCCTTTACATAGGTATTACCATCTACTTGATGATCTGCACTAAAAATAATTACATGCAAGTTCACATCTTCCCCAAACAATGACAATACTCAGCTCTAAAGGTCTAAGTGTGAATATATCCCTCTTCCCAGAAAAATTCACACATGCACCAAATTGTGCAGTCTATGAAGTGTGCACTTTATCTTGTAGGCAGTAGGGAGACATTGCAGGTTTGATTTGATCCAACTGGAGGTTCTGATACCCTTGAAATTCAGCCTTAAAAATGAAAACTAAACTAAACCAGTTCACTTGGTACCCACCTTTAATTTAAATAAAAATCTGGCCATCTCAGAGCTAGGATTACAGATTTAACCCTTTCAGTCTCCCGTTCCATAAATTATAAAAAGAGTTATTTAGTTGAAAGCTTGCCCACTATGACCAGAAGCTTTTTTCACTAGCTGGAAGCTGGCCATAGACAAACCCCCTTGCCTTACATCATATTCGTAGCATTTTACCTTCATGGCAGAAAGCATTCACAACTGCGTTACCAGATATGTGGCACAGGAAGTATCCTTTATTATTCTGTACATGGATTTTTTTCCATGAAGAGAACAATTTTTAAAATAAATCCAAACAAAACACAGACGTTTGCATGACATCAGAACAGTCCATGACATAGAGAGGACATCACTGAAACAGCCGTTATGTACACAGAAGCGGAGAGAAAGAGGGACGAGGCAGGCACCCCAAAAGTGACTTCACATTCACCAATGTGTCAGTGGCTTCTGTGATTGCAGAAACAGCTCTGCACCTTCCTGCAGAGCTGTGGACCCCGGACTGACAAGGGCATGGCAACGTGTTACCTTCCAATTCCTCAAAACAAGCCAAAAAACAAAAGGGTTGGAATTTTTTTTTTCATATCAAATATTTCTGGCATCAGCTGGAAAAATATCTGAGCAATAGGAACTACTGAATGTTCAGAAAAATCAAAGTCCTGAAGACCAGAAATCTGACATTTCTCTCTCTGCTCAATAGGTCATTAGTCACCAGATCATTTTGGAAATTCCTACAGTAAGGTGATATGCTTCCTACAAGTAAAGTTATCACAAGAACCTTGTTATGGAGACATACAGTTTTGTTTTTTTAACTAAATGGGACCTTTGATTATCTGATCCAATCCCTAGTTTTACAGACAAATAGCTTTGAAGTCCCAAAAGATGTAGCCACTTTTCTCTGGCCACCCAGCTAGTCAGCTGCAGACCTAGGTCTGTGCAACTCTAAATGCTGTGCTGTTTCCACCACACCACACCACACACCCTCTCTGTTCTTCTCCATTCCATGGCTTTCAAAAATAATAAGAAGCAAACAGATGAAGTGAATTCAATGGGCTTCGTTACTAAGAAATGACTTCTTTGGTAAGAATGCTTCAGTCTCACATTAGCAAGGCTTGAAAACAGATCACATGGCAGGACACTGGCTCCCACTTGGGTGGGAACTCCCTCTGGGAATTAAGGCAACTTTGGAGACTTTTGTTCAGCAGGATGCTTGGCAAACATTGGCAGGTCCTCTTCTCCTTTGTCTCACTTGCATGTGGAATGAAGACTAACCGGAGGGTGCTAAAGAACTAGACATTGAGCAGATGTGAACAGGATGGTCTGAAACTGATATTTTACATTTCATGGAAAATAATAATTCTTTAAAAACCTGGTAAAAATATCAAAAGTGTCAAGTGTCATATACAGTACATAGCAGCACCCTTGTCCTGGGTGACCTCTGCTATTTAAAAAAGGCCACAAAAAAATAAGTCAAACATTACTTGTGATAAAGCACATAATCTGTTTCCATTCAACGTGGATGGAAAGGTGAACCCAAATGGTCTCCCGGCACCTCCCCAAGAACTTCCGAGGGCTTTCCAGGTACCCCCACTTGCCCAGGGGCCTGGACTTGTAGCCAGGTTCCTCCCCTCCCCCAGACTTAGGAGCCAACATCCGCCACAAGGCAGCACCATTGCACCGGTTTGGTGTTGGTTCAGCTAGCACCACGGCTCCCATTCGCCCCGGGACAAATGTCTGAAGGCAGAAGAGACCACAGGCAGATGGCAAAGGGAAAATTGCAGGCTCTCTTTGAAGTGTGCCCCTGTTCTAAAGCGCACAGGCTTTTCTGACTGTTTGCTCTCATTTCAGCCAAGTAGACTCGGCTTTTCATGCCCAACTGTTCTAAAGAGTGATTATTTTCATCAAAAGACAGCAGCGAAATAATTTCCTCTCTGGCAACCACTTAGAGGGGAATAAATGCCATTCTCTCATCTCTTCCCTTCTCCCAACACTTTGTTCTTTTGCTAAGAAATACTCCTTTGCCACTTGGATGGATTTTTTTTTTTTTTAAATGATAGCCCTGGGTGGGGTGAACCACATCGTGCAGGGAATTTGAAAGTGCTCAGGGCTGAGAGACGGTGGATGTGAATTGAGAGTCCGCCTCGATCCCTTAGGAGCTGAGAAACCTGTGCAAGAGCAACTGACATTCTGGATCTTGGTTTTCTCACCGGGGAAATGGGGAGATAGAAGCTAGCCCCACAGTCCTCACTAGGAAGATGGGAGGTAATATGGGTAAAAGTGCTTTGTAAAATTAAAAAAAAGAATTGTAACACCTAGAGAGAAATCACCTTTTATGGGAGGATTTGAAGTCACTAACAGGGCCCCAACCCTCACCTGATTGGATCCTCCTGCCTCGCCTTTCACAAGGCTCCACGACACCTGCCACTTGGACTGTCTCAGGCCTTGAGCTGGCATTTGTATATGGAAAGATCAAAAGTCTCCTGATTTTCCTTCTTTTCTCCAAGAAATGACCTGAGGACCGTGATTCAGCAAGGTAATCTCGGGGCCACCAGAGACAACACCAGCCCCCTGCCCCTGGCTTGCCCCACATCACCCTCTTCCTGCATGATCCTTCCGGCTCGGCGACATCCTAGTTTTAGGCTAAGTGCCTTCTTGGTGCGTCTCCCCACACTCCCAAGTGTCAGTGCAGAGGCCTGTCTTATTTTGGCCCAAGATTCTGCAGCAGGGGCTCCCACAGTCCTTCCCAACAAGGGATAACAGACTCTAACCTTGAACAGAAACCCCAAAAAGATGCCACCAACCTAGCAAACCACGAATCGTTTCTCTTACTGAACCAAACTCCCCGCCAGCACCGCCAGGGGGCAGCACGTGCGAGGCTGTGGCGGGAGTAACCCGGACACCCTCCGAACCACCCGCCCGGCCACCCACTCCCTCGCCCTGAGTGACGGGCTGCGTGGGTCCCACCTGCCCTCAGAGGTGCCCGGTCTAGTCCGTGAAGAGAGACAAAGGGAGTCTTCGGGGCCAAGTCCCCACTGCGCATGCCCCCTGGGCCGCGCAGGGGAGGGTTCCCAGGGAAAGGCTTTGCAGGTTTCCACGAACAATAAATAAATACGACACCTGTCAGGCTGCCCGTGGGCACCCACCTGACCCCACGAGGACCGCGTAGAATCCCCTGGTGGAGACACACATCTGGCCCCACTGGGTCCCTGCCCAAGGTCCCCCAGGCAGGTCTCAGGAACCACAAATGGGCTTCTGGGCTCCTGCGCCCAGCAGGCTGATGGAGCAAGGCCCGCCTGTGGCCTCCGCCCGCTTGCCTGATACAGGAACCTCTGCAGAACCTGCTCGCCGTGGTCCGTTTGCCCTCTTTCCCTTGACACCCACGGCTCTGGACCATCTGACCACGAGAAGCCAGAAGAATGGTCCAGAACACAGACAAATCAAACTCAAATTAGCCAGAGTGAAAATTAACTATGAAGGTTTCTGCTCGAGACCCCCTAAAGCATCTATCCCCTGACTTCATTTTAGGGACAAATAAATCCAAACTCCCAGACTGACGTTCAGACCCCAGAGCTCTGACTGGGGTGAGCCAGAGAGGGGAAGTCCGTGCACACCCCTCACTAAATGAGCTGGACTTTTTGTTTGTTTTTTGATTTTTTGGTGTCTGACCCAAAGCCCATCCTCTCTCTGATCTGGTGGAATGAGAATCTCTTCTGTGATCCAAAGTACAAGCAAACGCAGTGAGGAATTCTGCCAAGCCATGGACCTCAGCTTAGGCGGGCTCCCAGAGTGGGCGAGACTCCCCCAGAACAGAAGGGACTCATCAGAAGTCATTTGTCCTCCTCTCCTCCTCTCCCCCGAGGCTCAGCGATCCTCCAAGCTCACAGCCCTCAGGCCAGATGAACAGAAGGTGAACAAAAACCAGAGTCACTAAATCATTTCATAACTGGGAAAAGAAGAAGGAGGTGTCGGAAAGGACACCTCCCAGGAGAGGAATCCCAAGACAGCGTCCGGGGTGGGAGCAAAGCAGACGCCTTTGACCTGGACGTGGGCAGGTGGGGTTCCTCCTCCGCAGGCCAGGTTCAGATGGCCAACCAGTGTTGCAGCTGCAGAGAGAGACAGGCGGCCTTTACCATGCGGCCCGGGCAGGCAGGGACTGAGAGGAGGAAGGGCCGGCTCAGCGGGCAGCAAGGAAGGGAAGCAGGGAAACAAGCCCTCCCACCACAGACCTCAGCAGACATGTGGGATGATTCCCTTGTTGTCCCTGAGGCCCAGAAAGGGCAAAGCAGTCCTCCCAAAGTGACCCAGAGAGTCTGAAGCGAAGTGCTGGGCTGGCTGGGAGCCTCCTCATCCCCCCATCCCCCCATCCCCACATTTGCAGGGGAAAGGGTGGGCTCAGGCCAATGTGCTACTGATGCACCTGCAGCTCTTCCTCCCGGATAAGAAATTCCCAGCCTAGTTTGGTGGCGCTCCATGGTGACAGAGGAGGTAGAATAGGAAGGTTTAGGCATTTAGCAGCCCAGGACCAAGGAGCAGAGGAGCAGCCAGGGCCTGATAGAAGGCAGGGGACAGGCCCCTCCCCGACTCCGACCGGACATCACACCCCATGGGCTATGGCCACAGCCTTCTGGGCTTTCTGGCTGGTGGTCCTGCCTGGGCGGCGCACAGCAGGGAGTGGCCAGGACCTGCTCCCACACCCCCACCCCAGCAGTCCAGGCCGTGCCTACCTGGAACTGCCTGACATCCCTCTGGGCCACCAGGTGGTGCTCGTTCTCCGGCGTGATGCCATAGGCCAGTCTCTGTGAGGAGGGAGACGGGGAGGAGGCCTCAGCGTGGACCCGGGACACCCTCCCAGAGGACTGGCTGACACGCCCAGATAAGGGCCACCCAGTAATTGGCCCTGAAGCCCCACAGGGACAGCGTGCGGGGTCCGTGCAAGACAACCCCACTTTTTGGTGGAGCTGGTCGGTTCACATTGAGTCAGACACCAGGCTGGGCTCTGGGGGTTCAGAGTTGAGGGGGACCTGTGCCGTCTCTGCTCTGGGGTGAGGGGCTCACAGCCCATGTAAGGGACTGGCACTGAACACACACACACAGAGGTCATTTCAACCCCAGACTGGATCACATGCACAGTGAGAGCGTGGAAGGAGGCACCTGGCCCTGCGGGGGACCAGGGAAGGCCCCGTGGGTGTAGACACATGCAGGGACTCAGGGCGTGTGTCCTAAGGCAGTGGCTGATTGCTAGACAGTAGGAAGCGTCCCCACTCCTGGGGTGAGAAGAATAGAAAGCTTAGGTCCCCGTTCCCATGTCCAGGATGAGTTCACTGAACACTGACCCTCCCATTGGCTCAGGACAGAGGCCCCCAGACTTTGGGATTTCACAGGCAGGAAACATCACAAAGAATGGGCGCAGGGGCTGTCTGTCGGGAACACTCTTCCCTAAGCTCCTGCATGGCCTCACCCTCTCACATCCTCACTTTGTTTATGTCCCTTCATTAGAATGTGAGCTCCATAAAGGCAGGGATTTTTGTCCAGTGCCTAGAATCCTGCCTGGCACATAGTAGATTCTCAATAAATACCTGGCAAGTGAGTGGGTAAAAGAATGAAAGAATGAAACCTTTGTTTTGCGAAGTAAGGATATGAGGAAAAGACTGTCACCATGAATTTAGAAAAGAAAGGGTATTTTAACGACCAAATATCAGGAATGACATAACTTCAGAATAAAGGGCACCATTTCTCAAATATCTAGATAAGTTTATACATGCATAAATATTTGCACCTGTATGTCTATATACACCACATAATAATGCAGACAGGTAAAAGAAGAAATATATTTCAGAAAACTCTTGGTTTAGGCTGATCAGATTATTCGGCGCCCAAAGGAGGCAGGTAAATACCAAGATGAGCAGATCACAGTGGGCTTCGACAGGGAAAGCCGGGACGTCTGGGGACATGACAAACCTTAGAAGAGGACACAGGAGCAAGCCCCGTTAAGGCAGTCTGTCTAATCAATCCTCAGTGGGCTCCAGGGCTCAGCATTGCTTGTCACATCAATAAGAGTTGGCGCAGGAGGGAACTGAACACCTCCCGGGTGCTGGGCACTCCCTTTGTCCTTTCACGGCACATATTAATAGTTTTATCCTCAGGGCACAAATGTGGAAACTGAGTCTCGAGCAGGGTAAAGAAGTTGGCCAATGAGGTGGGTCCATCTGACCCTAGCGTCTGTGTCCTCTGTCTCCCCCTCTCACCCCAACAGGAATGACTCGGGAGGCGCCTCCCGCCCTGTCCCCTGCGGCCAGCCCGGAACTCACCTCCTGCAGGGAGCCCCGCGTGCTGAGGAACTTGTAGATGACATAGACGGGGACCAGGACCATGGAGGACAGGGCGATGCCCCACCCGACCCAGTTGGCCCAGAGCGGGAAGACGTAGTCGTCGTAGGTGAGTGGCTTGAAGTTGACGATGCTGACCACCACCACAAACTGGGGGCGACGGCGCGGGGTGGGGGAGAACAGCGTGTAGGAAAGAAGACAGAGCAGAACGGTGACTTTGGAGCTGGCACAATGACCCCCCAGGGATCTGTGCCCAGGCTCAAGACCCCTACTTAGGTGGAAGCCGACTGTAGTATCAGCAGGGCTGAGCCTCCCAAGTGTCCTGTGTGACCGGGGCCATTGGATCCAGCCCAGCCCCATCACCCTGACCCCGGGCTCCCCGGCCACAGGCTACACACCAGGAGGAAGGCAGGGCTGACGAACTTCCAGCACAGTCTCCAGTACAGGCCCGGCTTGAACCCCATCATCTGCTGGATGTCATTGCTGAACCTGTCCACACCTGCACACACACGGGGGGGCCCATCACAGCGGCCCCTCCCTTGAGCTGCTGGCCCTAGGGCAGGGGGGAGCAGGGCAGTGGGGCCAAGTGCTGAGCCCCTGGGACGTCGGCAACCTGGGGACAGACACTTTGCAGATGCAGAACAAAGGAGAGGACAAACTCCAGGACAACATCGCCTTTCGTGTGCCACCTCGATTCATTTGTGGTGGGTGAGGGGACTTGCCCCAGGTCATAGAGCCACGCAGCCCTGATTCCAAGGCCTAGCTCTTTCCTCTCACTCACTCCTCCTCTGAAAATAACAGTGGCTGTGTGTTATGCAATATTGCCCTGACTTCAGTCTCATACAGGGGCTCAGGCTCTTTACGGCAACCTCTTTCTGAGTGGTCGCGGGCAGTGAGAACCTGACACTGAGGGAAAACGAACAGTTGCAACACATTTGACAGTGTGTGAAATATTCTCAGTTCTGGTCTAGAAAAGGCTGCCAGATAAAATACAGGACACCCAGTTAAGTTTGAATTTCATATACACAATGAAAAAAAAATTTAGTGTAATTATGCCCCATGCAATTTTGGGGAAATGTTAATACTAAAGAATTGCTCATTGTGAATCTGAAAGTCAAGTTTAGCTGGGGGTCCTATGTTTTGTTTTCTAAATCTGGTGACCCTGTGTTGGAATGGATTGCGTGATTTGGGGGCTTCTCTGAAGAAGCTGACACCGGCTGCCTTGGGGGCCTTTGCAGCCCATTAAAGGGAGTTCATCCTAACACGAGCTGAGGACGGGGGGAGCAGATCGCTTATCTTAGTAAGTGACTTGCTGCATTCTGGAATTTTAGGTGGCTGTCCTGGAAATGAAAGCTCCTTCACATCTCCAGGCAAACAGGCTCCAGGAGGACTGGGGGCCAGAGCCTTTGCACACACTCACGTACCATAAAACCAGGAGACGCCGATGGCTTCCATGAGCACAGCAAACAGGATGGAGGTGCCCGCCGCAAAGGTGTCCAGCAGAGTCACCACGTAAATTCCACCCTGGGCCACGCAGAGAAACAGCCTGAGCATTGGCCAGAAACGGGCACCGAATATTGTGCCCATCAACTCTTACCTGTCCTCTGTCCCACTGCCCAGAACCCTGTTTGACAATGCAGGTGACAGGACTGGGGGGCTATTGTATTGATGTCGTGGGAGTCACCAGGTGCACGGTGGGTGCTTCAGCCAGCAAAGAGTGAGATAGTTTCAAAGGGACTTTTGCTGCCTGTCAAATCGACAAGCAGGTAAGAGGGTAGCCTGGAAACCATCAGGCTCAGGGGTGGAAGGAGACTTCCAGGGTCTGGCCCTAGGGGATCAGGTCCCAGGTGGAGGGTGCCCTGTCGAACATCATTCCTCTGAGCTCAGCCCGGCCCTACTCACCCCCAGTTCCAGGGCTGGGAATGTCTGACGTCACTGAAATGCAGCCCCAGAAGCTTGGCTGACCCAGGGCCCAGCCCCTCCTCACCTTGGTGATGCAAAACAGGGCCAGGAGGAAGGTGCCAAAGGTGACTCCAAATGTGAAGAGTTTCCGGTGTCGCTTTAGGATCTGGAAGTCATCGGCCAGGCCCGTGATGACAGCCTCCATGCCTCCCATCTGGGGGAACCAGGTGGGGTGGGGTATAGGAATGAGGGTCTCCCTGGACCTCAGCCCCAGGCCCTGGGGTACCTGGGCCTCCGGCAGCCTGCAACTCATGCAGCCTGATTGCTGCTTTGTTCCCTGGAGAAATCGGCAGGTCCTGCCTTGCTCCCCCTCCTCTCATCCCATTTCTGTCCTGTTCTCAAATTTAGAACTGAGAAACTATGTAGGATAGGGTGGAGGCTTGGGTTAGCTCCGTGGCCCCCTCATCACCTGTCTGCCGCCCACGCACTCAGCCTGCGTGGGTACAGGTAAGCTGATGAGGAGTGAAGGGCGGACAACGCCAAACCCCGTGTGATACCTGCGTGGCAGAAGGGCCTCCTGCAACCAGCCGCTGCAGAAGAGCTTCTAGCCTGGGAACTTCAGGCGGCAGCTTTTGATAAGGATTTTGGCTGCATTTCTAATTATCAAGCAAAGTGGTCGCCTCGAACTCTAGTCTCTGAGTCTGAAAGGGCCTCACATCCCACTGCCATGGGCAAATCCCTTCCTTTTGAGGCCACTGCCAGGGTGAACAAGACGCATGCAAGCCGCCCTGCTCCCCTCCTCTCCTCTTGGCAGACACTGTTAATCGCGATCAGTGTTCTCCCCTATGAGCCTGGAAGCAGCCTCAGAATCCTTCTCAACACACTGCCCCTGGCAGATCTGCTGATTGAAAGGAAAAGGCAGTGAGAGGAAACCTATCTGTTAGCTCCGAGACGTTTTGCAAACTTCCAGGCATGATGTACTAAGGGTGGACACAGATTCAAAAGGATGACAGTAAATTTCATCTTACATGTGGGTAAAATAAAAGGGTGTAAGAAACTACTGAGGTTCAAATGTTTTTGCCGGTTGTTGATGCGATTTCAGCATCAACATGGGGAAGTGCTTGGTTAGAGAACAAGATTCTAGCCCTGTCCCCTCCTAATCCAGTTTCCCCATCTGCTGGAGAGAAGAGTGTTGGGCTGGCTTATCTGAAGTCTTTTCTGATTTGGATTTCCATGAGTGGGGTTCCTGTGGTTCTTGGCTTTGGCCTGAGTCTTATCTTGAGGACTCCCACCCTTGTTTGCATTGAAATAGGGCCTTCTGGAAACAACTACTAATCAGGGGTTTGAATGGTGGGAACTTCAGGCTGAGTACTGTGTGTTGGGGGAGGGGCGGTTCAGGCCCAGGAGGTCAGGGGTGGAATCCTGAGCAGGGTCACTCACTGAGCTGTCAAAGCCCAGGGCCAAGAGCATGATGAAAAACACGACAGCCCAGAATGTAGATCCAGACAGGGTAGAAATGGCTTCTGGATACAGGATGAACACTAAACCGGCTCCTGTAAGAAACATCAAGGACCTTATCAATGGCTGAGACCATTGCTCTGAGCTGCAGGTGGGAGGGAAGCACGTTGAGGCCCAATCAACTCCAGCTCAGCCCTGTGACACTGGGTCAGGCCCACGTGGGCAGAGCAGACCGAGGGTCTGGAGATGATGGATGGAGCCAGCACAGACTTATAGTCCAGCTGTGCCTTAGGAGAGTGGCCTCAAACATCCAGGCTGGAGAGCAGGGCCTTGCCTGGACAGCTGCTCCACGCTGCAAACCCCACCTCCCACACCCCCAGGGATCCACTGTCATTCTCAAAAGCTCGCAGTCCTCAGAGTCCCCAGGTCTCAGCTTCTTGGTGGCCATGAGAATAAGGGAAGCAGCAGGGCAGGACACAAGCTCCAGAGGGGGCTGACTGGGGTTTGAATGCTGGCACCATTGCTCACCACCTGGGTGGCGCTGGGCAACTTATTCAGCCTGAGTCTCAGTTTTCTCATCTTTCAAGTGGGTCCATAAACACTTGCCTGGCAGCCCTGTGAGAAGCGAATGGAAGGATGCTGCGTGCTTAGCCCGGGGGCTGCACAGAGTGGACTCTCCAAAATCTGGTCCTCCTAGCCTGACTCGGAGGAAGGTTCTTCTACAAGGCCCAGGCCCAGGACTGCCTGGAATTCCCACAAACAGCGTCCAGGGAAAGCCCATCCAATGGGCAGTTTGGAAACCTCACAGAGAGCCGTGCAGCCAGGAATGGGGTGGGCTTCTCCACCCCCTGCTCAGTGGCGAGGGCTGAGGTGGTCTGCGCACTTACCTTCAGTGGCCACGTCCTCGATGTTGACCTTGTGCTCGTGGGCCATGTAACCGAGGATGGAGAAGATGGCGAACCCAGAGATGAAGCTGGTGATACAGTTGATGCTGCTGGTCAGCAGGGCGTCCCTGGGGAAGAAGCGCCATCGGTTCGAGTCCCCTGACTCCCCCTAGCCCTGCCCGTGGGCCACTGGACCACCTGTGGGGCCGGCAGCCTTGAAGCCACACCCCCTTCAGATGCCTCGCTGCCACATGGCCCCCAAACCCCTCCGTCACTGGTGCAGCGAGTGAGTCAACTGCTTATGGTCGGGACAGTCTGATACCAGAGTCTGCTGTCGAACTCCTGTTAGGGAATCGCGTCACCAGCCTCCTTCAACAAACTTTCTGTGGCTCCCCAGTGCCTCCCAACTCCTCACCCTGGCATTCAAGAGCTTTGCTAAGAGGACCCAACCTTCCTTCTAGACGTATCTTCTATGACTCCCAATGTGTACTCTCTCAACAAATCGAACCGGTCAACTTGCTGGTCCAAGGACGCACCCCTTCCTGCCTCTGTCCCTGCTGGCCCCACCCCATGCATGCCAGCCGCTCCCTGTCTGCCTGGTGTAATCCTAACTGCCCTCCAAGGTGTGCCTCAAACTCACCTCTGTGCTCTTGCTAATCACCCCATTCCCTTCCCTCCCGACGGCCTGTCCTGCCGGTTTGCATTCATGCAAGACTCTTGTATGCAAGACACTGTGCTTCCGCCGTAAGCCTCGGTCGGCCTAGAGAGAGTGATGGAGTCGGCCTGAGTGTGTGCCCTGTCTGAAGTCCCCACAGCACTGCGCCTGCAGGAGGTGGCATCCAATGCTTACTGCACCAAGCTGCGCATGGTCTCCTGGTTCCCAGTTGCCCTGCACTCTTGCCTCTGGCCCTGCCAGGCCCTCACCAGCCTGGATGTTCGACCCTGGGCTGCCTGGGCATCAGATGGACAGAGTCAGGCCGTGCTGTCTGCTCAGACAGCCACGCAGTGCTCGTCTGTCCCAGCCACTCATCCCCACGGCCCCTTTTGTCAGCAGCCTCAACCCTCCCAGCTCTCACCTTACACCTGGGATGAAATATGTTTATTGGGCCCCCCAGAGGCCATGTGAGAGTTCACCGAATGCCCGGGATGGTCCACAGGAAGAAAACCTTATCCAAGGAGAGTTGGCTTCCAGACCAGCACCCTCTCTCCCACCCTCTCAAGGGTCGACCTGTGGGATTCAGAGCTTCCCAGAGCTCTGAGAAGGACCTTACCTGTAACAGTTGTTGTCGAATTTGTTGTAACTGGCAAATGCAATCAAGACTCCAAATCCAGCCCCCAAGGAGAAAAATATCTGAGTTGCAGCATCGATCCACACCTGCAACCAGCAGACAAAAGCCATCACCCTTGGCTTCCTACAGCATTGGATGACCTTCTGGGTGACCTGGAAGAGCTGGGAAGCCCCAGGGGTGCTCTGAGACCCGAGGAAACGTGGTCTGAAGCAGAGATGGGCAGCCCTTGCCACTCCCTCCCCTGCAGCCTGTGCAAGACAGCCATGGAGAGAGGCTGATATCTCCCTGGTATCTCCCCGCCCTGGGTAGTCATGAGTGATCTCACCCCGGAGGAACTCACTGGCTCAATTTCATGTCCTGATTTTCAGAGAAAGTTAATAAACTAAAAGCCCTAGGCTAGAATGTGTACAGGGCAAGAGCAAGGAGGTCATGACCATCTCAGGAGTTATGGAGACGACATCTTCAGAGAGGGATGATGGTTCCTAGCAGGCTCCTACCAGCCCACAGACAGGGGTAACTTCTTGTTACAGACAAGGGGGCCAATGGGGCTTACTTATTCCATCTGTTGAGTGATGAAAGCACATGGCCAGAGGCCTGACGATCTGAGTCCTTCTCCAACCTCCCTGCCTCGTGGTCTAGCCCTGGTCAGTTTCACCTCTTCATATTGTCATTTCCACAGGTGTAGTGGGGATAGTTTTACTTGGCTCACTCAGATTAAGAGCTGGCGTTCAGATATGAGAGATGTCTGTCTTCTCCCTACTAGTGTTTTTCTGGGTTTCCCCAACTTTTCAAACAGAAAGCTTAGCAAGAGGAGCAATCTGCTGAGGGAAGGTAGATCTGCTCCTTGCAGCCACACTAAGGGCTTCGTTTCTACCCATCTGAAAGAACTGGGAGAGGTAAGCAGTCGCGAAGCAAACAGAAGTCTGATTTGTTTTGCAATTTGCAAGGCTGATTTGTGTTTTGTGCTCTGTTATCTTTCTGGCAGTTACCGAGAAAGTCAGTTTTCTCTTGGTTACTGGTCTACAGCGTTGTAGTGTGTGCCGTGACGTTATAAGCATGGGGAGAACATACTGGGATGCTTCCCTCCTAATCCCACCCTGCTTCCGCCTGCCAGGATTATTGTGGGTTCAAATAAAGTGTGAAGAAGCCCTTGAGAATTGTGGGGAAATGCCGAGGAGCTCTCAGGGAGCGAGCGCTGCGGGAGGGGGCAGAGGTTATCTCAGCCATTATTTGAAGATGCTCGAGGCCATGGGGACCTCCGCGACTGTCTGCTCCCACCACTGCTCTAGTGGGACCCGCTACCAGACTCACCCCCACTTTCATAGTCGTGTAGGCCTCTGGGCAGGACAGTGGCTAGAGAAGGTTGTTGGGGGTGAGTTGGCAGGTCCAGGTCTCCCTGGAGGCTGAGGTCACACCTTACGTTGACATCACGGGATGGGGGCAAAGGCCAGGGTTGGGGACCAGAAAGCAGAAGTAGGGCTGGGTGGGCTAGGGGGCCGTGGGCACAGGACAGGAGTGAGGACCCAGGACATCACGTCCCCTTCTCAGGGCACTGCTCCTCTTGCAAAGAGCAGTCAGTGAAGGCCACCAAAGGGGACCACGGGGTCCCAAACCATCGGTGCTGGATGGGCTCGTGGAGACTGTCAGGTGCAGATCGGATCACTCAGATGGGGAAGCTGACACTCAGAGAGGGAAGGATCCTGTCCAAGGCTACGCCACGAGTTTATGGCAGAGCTGGGACCCGATCTTCCATCAGCACCTGCCCCAAAGAAGCCTCCCCCAAGCCCGGCCCAAGGCTGGGCGGTCACTGGGCACTGACCGTGGCCTCCTTTAGGCGGTAGAAGTCGATGTGCAGGTAGGCGTTGATGCCATTGGAGGCGCCTGGCAGCGTGACGCCGTGAAGCAGGAGCACGAACAGCACCAGGTACGGCAGCGTGGCCGTGATCCACACCACCTGGGCAACAGACGGCTCGGGTGAGAGCCACGCTCTGCCTCCGCCCGCTGGGGGGCTGGCAGGGCACAGGGCCCTCTGCCAGAGAGCCAACCCGCCCTCCCCGCCTCCCCTTACCCAAGGCATGTTCTACAAGCGCCACCTCTGGGCAGACCCTGAGCCAGACTCCAGGGACAGAGCAATGACCAGACATTGGCCTCACCCTAGAGAAGCTCAGACCCTGGGGGAGAATCCGGCACCCGGGGACAGTGCAGCAATGGAAGCTGATGGCGTTGGGCAGAGACTCAGGTTCTCGTTGCACTGGATGCCTCCTCCTCCACAAAGTCACCTCTCCTGACTCCTTAAAGTTGCCTCAGAACTAAGCACACCCACCTGTGCTCTCCCCTTTCCCTGCCAGTCCTGCATCCATCGCACCATTGGCGTTGGTTGCTGCACCCGTCTGACTGGCGGGATATTTAGAAATCAATCTCGTTGTCTCCCTCTCCTCCTCTCTCCCTGTCCTTTCGCTTTCCCTCTTTTCCTTTGCCCTCATTCAAGCATATCTTCCTAAATGCATTGCCCAAGAAGGAATGTGGCTGGGCAGAAAGCAGAATTTCTGACCATCCTTCATTTTAGTAGGAACAGATTTGGGACAGAGACAAAGTACCTTGTTCAGAAACACAAAAGGGAAGAGATTATGCCCACACTAAAAAGAGATGCCCTGTCCACTTGCCCAGGTTGGAGGAATTGAGAAGAAAGGTAGGGACAGGGGAAGGGTCGGTGGTGTGGGCTTCCTCACTGTTCCTTCTCCCTTGGCTACACATTAGAATACTCTGGGGGAAGTTATAGATAAAAATGCTAAAGCTCAGATCCCATTCTTGGAGTTTCTGATTTAATTGGTCTGGGGTGGGGCCTGCACTTTGGTATTTTTTAAAAGCTCCCAGGTGATGTAAATGGGCAGCCAAGGTGAGAAATCGCTGCTTTTGGCCAATGCATCATGGCAGCCTTGCAGAAAGAAACTGTGCCCCACGCAGAAAACCACCAGGTCAGGGTCAGGGCAGTCAGACCCCAGGAGGGCTCAGCTGAAACCTGAGAGGACATATAACTTAAGAGCCAGATGGTTCCTCCCCTCAAGCCCTGGCAGTCCGCAGCCCCAAGAATCTTCACACATGCCTAGGAAGAAAATGGCAGCCTCGAATCATGACTCAGGGTGAAGTTCTTTGCCGGCCTAGAAAGACACGGGCTCAAAACAAAGATGGAGATATCGAAAATAGTCATGTTTTCATACCTACATTTAAGGACTAGGATTTATCTTCTTTGCTTACTTGTTTGCTTTTCCCACTAGACCATGAGCCCCTTAAAAGCAAAATCCTATATTTTTTAAACTTGTATCCCCAGCACCTGGCACACACGGGTCCTTAAAAAATTTTATTGGGTGAGTGGAGAGTTGCATAGGTGAGTGTTGGATCATCGGGTAGATGCATGGATGGGTGCGTGGGTGGTTGGATGGTTGGATGTGCGGTTGGGCAGATAGTTAAATAGATGGATGGATGATTAGGGGGGTGGATGGTTGAGTGGATGGATGGATAGATGGGTGGATGAGTGAGTGATAAATCAGAGGGTTAGTGGATGACTAAGTCAAAGAATGAATGAAAGCACGAGCAAGTCAATGAATGAGCGAATGGGTCAACGGGAGGAAACGCATCAGTGGTGGTCATGTCTTCTGGGCTCAGAGGCGATCAGAGAAAGTTCCTCTGTTTCATGTCATTCAGCTGTTTCTCCATTACTCGTTCTGTCAAGGTCTTTGTGAATGTGCGTTTTTGACTTCTGTTTTCCTTTGGTGGACAGGAACAAATTGTGTAAGAAATGAAAAGAGAAACATGCCCTGGAAATTAAGGCTGTTGCATCTGGGTGGCCTTACATTGATACTAGATTCATTCTCCCAGAATGGGACAAATGGGTCTAGGTCCTTGGCCACGGGCACAAGGAAGAGCCCTCACATACTCTTGTGATGTTGTGATGGGTCCTATCTGCTATGGCCGCCTACAGCTCATGTCAACTGCTGGCCCAGCAGACCCGGCGAGACCACACTCTCCTCATCATAAACTAACCTCCTGAGTTTTGACTCCAGGGCATCTCCCATGGAGGCATTGGCCAGGCCTGAGGTTCCAACATGGATTCAGCTTCCCTAAGGAATACACTAGGACATGAGTGAGCTGGGTCTGGCTATAGTCAATCTTCAAGAAAGGAAGGGCTTGTTTTGTCCATGCACATGTGTTCAAAGCTAAACCTTCTGAGTCTTGTCGAAGGGTCTCAGAATTGATCGCAGATGTGAGCTCAGCTGCCTGAGATCTCGTGTCAAAAGAGAGGCTCCTAGATCCTTGGCCAACAGCTCGCTCATGCTCACGTGTGCTCTGGATGCACACTGGGCAAAGAGAAGGGACACATGGGCTCTGTCACTCAACCCCAGGCCTTAGAACTCTCAGAATTTCAACTTGCATCTCTGGCCATGAAAAGCCAGACTTGGTCCAACTTTGAGCACAAGATCAGGTAAATAATGAACAGCCCATTGGTCTTGGCAAGTACCCTGAGTCCCCAAGGGAGATCACTGCTTTCTATCACCTTAAAACCAAATTCTTACCTGTCTAGTGTTTCTGTGGCTAATTTGTGGAGTTCCAGGGTACCAAACTCAAACCAATGGCTGATAATCAAAATGAAGAAGATCTTGACTCCATAAAAGGAAGAAAACTCAAATGGATAGAGCTCTCTAAAGGGAAGGAGCTGACCAGAGAGGTGTGAACCAGTCACTGAAGTTGTGCAAGCCTTGCTACAAAGCCAGGCATCAGGCAAAGGATTGCCTAGATTAACACCAGCATCACCCAGGAGCTTGGCAAAATGCAAATTCTCACCACCGCCACCACCACCCCAGCCCTGCCACTGTATCAGACTCCCTCAAACAGGGACCCAGGAATCTGAGTTCTAACAAGCCCTGCAGGTGATTCTTATGTGCATTAGAGTTTGAGAAGCACTTCTGGGATCTGCTTAAAGGTCTATAAAAACACAGAGGTTATACATGTCCGAGTTTTATCACTATAAATCTGCCATCAATTTAATCTTTACTGATTTAGAATTTGTGATCCTCTGAACTGAGATTTAGGGACATTTTCACTACATGTTTTTAAAGGATTTATAGGGTGTGGGGTAAGTACTGATGTTACTTAAGAAAACACCAAGCAGGAAATATTTTAGTACATGCATCGCTCATATGCCAAATGATGCTGTTCATTGTATTAATAATTGGGTCCCATCGAGTCACTAGAGCAAGCCAGCACCAGCCTGTACTGACACATTCATGGGAAGACTTGGCTAGAATTATGACTTCAATGTGAAGGTAGCAAAACTACCTTTCTATTTAAATATGCTAAGACTCAGGTTTTCTTTGAATCGGTGTGGCTTTCTCTCTCCCCTCCCCCAGAACTCAGGACGTTCTACACCTGCTCCCATCCCCCAGACAGCCCAGAGGCTGCCCCTGGCCAGTTCTGTTGTCTTGATTTATCTCCAGGCAAAGAGGAGTCTGAGGTTTCCAAAAATTTAGTCCAATATGTAAACAGAGCTGGTGGAAGCCTGGGTCCTTTCCTCCTTCCAGCCCACAGCGAATTGGCAATGCAGTGTAGGTAGGGGCAGAGCAGGGCGGGAGTGCTGATGATGGGAACACACAGGGACCATTCATTGAGCAATTACCACCTGCCAGCCCTGCATGGAGGACTCGCACTCCATCCTCCCGATAACTGGGAGGCAGTCACCTCCACTCTGCATCCTCATTCCACAGGGAAATCAACTGAGGGAACCGAAGCTTATGGAGGGTCATCAACCCCCTCGGTCACAGGTGGTCTGACCACAAGGCCAATGTTCTTAATCACTTACTAGACTTTATATTGGACAACCGGGTTCAAGTCCTAGCTGTGCTAAAGATTGTTGTGAAACCCTGTCTGTCTCCAAGCCCTTGTTTCCTCATCTGTACAAGGAGGTTGGAGTTGATAGTCTCTGAGTATCTTGCAGCTCTGGCATTTAGGGGCCGGGTCACTGGGCTTGTACTTGCTAAATGCCACTTCAGCCAGAAACTCAGGAGACTGAGGAGGCAGGTGGGACTCCAGGATGGCAGGCAGGAGTGTGCACACACTTGCCAGTCTCTCGGGGGGCTAACTAATGCCTGACTCGAACCTCCACCCTCTACCCAGAGGCGATCTATGAACCAACCCAGTTGTCACAGAGTGTGTGGTCTGGGGTAACTCCCACCCTGGTTCAGACTGTACCCTGCCTCCAACCATCCCAGGGGCCGTAGAGTCATGCATCTTCCCAAGCTCAGCCTTCACTTCCCAAGACAGGAAGTGTGAACGTTTGCGGTTCATTTCAGGCTGGCTCTGTGGCTTGTAGAAGCCTGCTAAGCAAAGCTCAGTGTCCCATTCCAGATGCAGTCTGGGAACAAATAAGCAACACTCTTGTTTTTTTTTTATGAGCCAGTTTATAAAAACAATTAAAGACAGGGCACAGGAATGTCCTAAGTGAAGCTCCTCATTCTAGAAATCCCCTCCCCATGGACTGCCCAGGGTGCTTGCCTGCTCAGCCAGAACACGGAGGGACTTACTCAAAATGTAGGCTGTGGCTTCGGTTGACACCAAGGGGGACTCATATTCCTCACTCCTTGTGTTTCTATGTGGGGGACTTCCCAGTGTAACACTCCTGTTCCGCCACTCATTACACTCCTCCTCTGAAGGTGCACTTAGAAAGAGGAACTGGGCATGCTCAGCCCCGCTCCTCTTGGTCCCTCTTGAGCACCAGCCTGCAGACAATTAAGCTGTACTCTGGCCAGGTGCTCAGCTAGGCAGCGCAGGCTCTACTCTTTTGGAGATGGCTGTGGGGAACTTAATCTTGAAATGCAACATTAGAAGGCTGTGTTGGCCCCACACCCAGGCCAGTGACACTAGTAAACCTCATACATCTTCTGCAGTTCATAGGGGCGGGCCCTGTCTCCCCTTAGGGCCTCTGTTGGTGTCTGCAAAGGCCAGGAAAGCCCTGCTCCTGGTACCCAGGAAAGGCGCTGAGAGCACTAGACAAAGCTGGACCAGAGCATCAACACCTCTATGGCTCTGCTCACACAGTTCCTTCTACTGAGAACCCCTTACCCTTACCCCACCCTACCTGTGCCTGTCTTTACAGACCCAGCTCAAATGTCACCTTCCCCATGGTCTTTTCAGACCCTCGAAGTTGAAAGAGCTTGCTCCCTCCACTAATGCAGCATCTCATACTTTTTGACCATGACCCATGGTAAGAAATTCCTTCTCCATCAAGACAAACTATTCATAAACATATAGAGTGCTATAACTGAAACAAAAATTCCACAAGACATCATATTTCACTATGTGCAATGTACTCTGGCCTATTTCATTTTTAAAATTTGTGATGACCCACTAAATTGATTTAATGATGGCTAAAAAACCCACAGTTTGTATTTCTACTAAAGTATTTAGTATATAACCTGACTACTGGTTGTGAAATTATCCACAAGGTAAAGTTAAGAAAATAAAAAGCAAAATATATAACAGTGTGTATAGTTTGTGACCATTGGTGTTTGTTTAAAGGGGGACACACACATATGTCTCTGAATAGAGACCCAAATAACTGGTGGCATTGAACTACAACCTGTCTTTAATACACATAGATTATAAGCAATTGAAGAAGGAATCTGTCTTATTTATTCTTGCATCATTAATACTAACATCAGGTCTGGTACATAGTAGGTGTCCATAAATGCTTAATAATTTTGAACTGAATTCAAAAGAACACTTAATGAAGTTTCCTAAACTTATTTACCCACCCACCCTTCAATCCCCAATAAGTATTTACTGAAGACCTATTATGTGCCAGGCATCCAAATGGTAGTGGTCCTAGTCTGGTTTTGCTCTACCCCACAATTCCTCTCAGCCCTTATCTGCATTTTGTTTGGGTCCTTCCCAGGGAAGCCACTGTGTTCCCAAAACGATGATAGGAAGTTCCACCTCCAGTTCTTGACAAACGTCATCCCCACTGGCTACTCGTCCCCTGCTACCATCTTTGCTCTCGATGGCATGACCAAGAACTCTAGGAGTATCAGAGAGAACCCTCCTCCACCCCCTTTTCCAAAATCAGTTGCCTAATGAAGCTTCTTCCAAATTCATGCCTACTTGATTATGGTAGACTATTGCCTCACAACCCCCAATGAACTCACACCTGTGTGTATTCTCCTCCCACATGGACTCTGGGCTTTACTGCAAGACTTGTTTCAAGCATTGGGACAAGAACAATGTAAGCAGAGACTGGAAGAGCAACTTGCACATTGGGGCTTGTCTTCTTGGAACATGCTCTTGGAACTCAGCTGCCATGCTGTGAGAGGCCAAAGCAGCATGGAAAGGCTATGTGGAAACGACCCAAGGTGCTCTGGTTAGCAGCTCCAATTTAGCTTCCAGCCAGTACCAACTGCCAGAAATGTGTATGCACCATCTAGGATGTTTCAGTCCAGTCGAGACCCCAGATATGTAGCCCAGGGAATATCACATGGAGCAGAAGAACCACCCAGCTGATCCCAGTCAATCCACAGAATCATGAGAGATAATATAATGGTTGTTCTTGTAAGTCACTACATTTTCAGGTGGTTTGTTACATAGCCTTAGCTAACCAAAACACTGGAAAGAACACTTCCCAGCTACATCCTCTTTAACAGTCATGCTCTACGTAGACCTGTGGGGCCCAAATGGGGTTGTTGTTCCCATAATGTTCCTCAGGCTAAGAATGAACACGAGCCATTTCCTGAGTATTCCGCACCCTAAGAGGCTGACAGCAAGGAACAGTGTCACCCACATTCAGAACGCCAGCTCCAGACTGGCCCTCACTGGTTATCTAATCCTGTGCTGTTCTCTCCAAGACACCTAGACCCTTGGGGACACTCAGCACTATGTCAGAGGAAACACAAAGCCCAGCATACATCTGGATATCTTCTAGAGCATTCTCTTACTCAAAAATTTGGGGGGTGAGGGTATGGATTTTATAGTAAAGCAAATACAACATTTGAATGAAATTTTATGTCAGAACCCAAAATGTATCAAAGACATGTCAATAGTTGCTTTAAGCTTTGTCTGGAGGCCCTTGCGAGCACCCCAGCCCCTGGTCTCTGCTGTTGGGAGAGGCTCTGGCAGGAGGGCACGAGGAGTTCTGATCTACCCGCATGCCCTCACCCTCCTGTCGGGGGACACCAGCTTAGGGAGGGGAAGGGATTCGTCCAAGTCAGTGGCAGAGCTGGGGCATGAACCCAAGCTTTGCACTTCCAGTTCCACCTTTTCTTTTCACCAACTACATAAATAGCTAGAAAAAAACTTTTTTTTTTTGTCAAGACCAACCTTCCAACTGAAAGAGAAACAAAGATTACCTTTCCTGATGTCTTCACTCCTTTCCAGAGGCTAAAGTACAGGACGATGACGACGACCAGCAGACAGAGCAGGAGCTGCCACTGGGGCAGGCCGATGTCGTGAATCCCGCTGCTCTCGTGGAGGTGCAGGACGCCACGCCTGCGCGGGGAGAGGGGAGGGGACCGGGGAAGACGGTGTCAGGGAGGATGGCCAAGGTCGTAGCCACTGGGCAGTCCCCACAAGTACACAGTGATGGAGACAGGACCCAGCCACTCTCCCCCAATTCTGGGGCCCTGGCTGCTGCCATGCCTCAGGTGGGCCTGCCCTGGGCAGTCATGGCCAGCTCTGCCCAGGCACAGCAAATCATCCAAGGAAAGCCCAAGCTCAAGTCTGCTTTCAAAAGACAAAAATTGGGCCTGGCTTGGTGGCATTCGCCTATAGTCCCAGTTAGTTAGGAGGCTGAGATGGGAGGATTGCTTAAGTACAGGAGTTCAAGGTTGTAGTGAGCTAAGTTCACACCACTGCACTCCAACCTGAGCAAGAGTGAGGCCCTGTGTCAAAAAAAAAAAAATCTCTAAGTGCCTACTGACCCTGGGGTATAAACAGGGAAGGTTCCTGCCTAATAGAGCTCACATTCCAGGGCGTGGTAATTTTGCACCCCAGAAGATTTTTGGCAATGTCTGAGATATTTTTTTATTGTCATGACTTGTGGGGAGGTGGTGCTCCCAGTCTCTAGAGGATAGAGACCACAGATGCTGTTAAAATAAACACCCTACAATACACAGGACAGTCTCCAATAACAAAAAATCACCCTGTCCAAAATGTCTCTTTTGCCAAAGCAGAGAATCCCTGGTCCAGAACCTGAGACAACAGTTCTCTTGTCTGGGAATATCTACTAAAGCTAAATATACGCATTTCCTGGGTATTTACCCAGTGGCAAATTGTATTAATACATACGTTCACCATAAGACATGTTCTAGAATGTTCATGGCATCGTTATTCATAATAACCCAAAACGGCAAAATACTCAAACATTCATCAAAAATAGAATGGATAAATTATGACATATTCATAAAATAGAGTATCATACAGTAACTACCTCCATGTGGATGGCTCTCACACCTAACGCGAGAAAGCAGTCACAGACGAGCACTTCTGCCTGCCTGATTCCATTCATGCAGATGTCAGCAGGTACAACTAACCTAAGGGGCTGACGTCACCCCCTGGGATGGGGGTGGAGCTGGGGCTGCTTCCCCATTGGGGTGCTGATCACATGACCATGTTCAATCTGTAACATTCATTGAGCTGTCGCTTAATGATATTCACTCCCCTGACTGTGTTAGCCTTCAGTGAGTGTTTTTATTTTTAGTAAGACAATCAAACAATAAACATGCCTAAGGTTTAAGACTTTCTGGGTCCCTCATACAATCTACAATGAAGGAATGGTACATAGAATTGCAAACAAAATGACCATTTGCTAATTAGAATCTAATCAAATTCACTTTGGATCTAAGCAAAGGTCAAACAAGACCCATTGGGGAAACAGTGGAGCTGGTCCCGGGGGAGAGAGGTTCCCCCACCAGCTCCACACCCTTGCAAGGCAAAGCAAGCAGAACTGGGAACAGCTTGGTACGGTGTTCGCTCTGCACCCAAATCATTCAGTTCTCACTGAGTCCTGCTGTGAGCCCGCCCACCCGGGCCTGGGAAACACGCAGGGAACTGCTTGTACACAGTCCCTGCCTTGGTGGGCTTATATTCTAGCACAGGGGACAGCATTAAATGCAAACTCACAATAAAGCATGATGCATGTTGGGAGGGTCGAGGGAGCTGCAGGCGCCCCTAGAACGAATCCCCGCCGGGCCCTCCTCTGCACCTCAGGCTCAGGGGCTGCAGTTGGCGGCAAACTGCCCAACGTCCTTAGAAGCCCAGCTCCAATGCCACCTCCCCTTGGAGGCCCCCCTGTTCACGCCAATAGTCACCTTTTAACCCTTCCAGTTCCTGTGACTCTTGGCTCATTTGCCAGCAGGCACTGCTCCTGTGACGTCAGGGCTGCCTGCACACAAGGCTCTCCCGGGATGAGAAGGATCGACCCATCCTGGGTCCCAGTGCTGAGCCCAGGACTGGCAGTTAGACCCGATGGCTCATATTAGATTATTGGATTAGGAACCAACCTTTCTTGCTAAACCTGACAATCCATCTTCTACAGAAAACAAGATCCCAGGACCAACCCAAGGAGAACCAGGAAGGAAAGATGGTTATTCTCCCACACACTCTCACTTCTCTTCTCATTCTTCTCCTCCCCCTACTTGTGGCAAATTCCTAACCCTTTCGTCCAGTTCTTCCATACTGCCCAGGAAAACCACACGTTTCCTCATGTCGAAACTTAACTTGCCTGTGTCTCATTCTATAGGCGTTTGCTCTCAGCCAGGGGTCCATTCAGAAAGCAGCTGATTAATAAATTCATACTAAAGTGTTACAGTCAGGCAGTAGCTTAATATATTGTCCTTTCCTGGAGAGGGACTTTAATCCCAAAGCTCACATTAATGGCAACATTTTATATATCTGCAATGGATAAGATAGTCGATCACCTGTCTGCCAGAGGTGCTCAGCCTTAGCTGGAAGCGACGTGAAAGACTTAGGAAGATTCCAGGCTTGTAAGTATAACCCTAAGTCTGGAAACTTACTTAGCTTATCCTTGGGTAGAAATCGAAATTTGTTTCTGGGCACATGAAAGAAAGACTGGAAGCCACCACAGACGCTGTTTTACTCACTCATTTATTCATTCATCTATTCAAAATAGATGCCTACTATTTGCAAGGATAACAGGAAAACAGAAAAATGTGGCCCAGAAATTGGCCAGGCTCTGGGGTCAAACATGCCTGGGCTCCCATCCTCGCCCTGCCACCAGCTCCTGTGTGACCTGAATGTTTTCACTGATTCTACAAACTCCTTCTGCACCTCTGCTCCGAGCCGGGCAGTGTGCCGGATGCTGGTGACATAGCTGAGGCCACGCAGGTGACGGCTCCAGCCCACGGGAGCTCGCCGGCAACATCTAGGGGACAACATCTAGTGTAAGCTTCCCTCATCTCTGAGCCTTTGTCCCCTTCAGTCAAATCTCTCTGATGAGGATTAAGTTATTGAATGTGAAACAATACCCTGAACGAGGACATGCTCAACCAATGGTAATCACAGCTCGTTATGGTTGGTCCCAAGGAGCAGCAGGTGTCGGCAAGGGAGCTAAGGAGGGCCCAGGAAACTCTGCAGGGGGAGTCGCTGGGTGGTGTCGCTGGAGGTGGTGAGTGCTTTCTCTGCTGTCCGGGGGCTGAGAGAACCAGCGAGTTGACGGGAGGTGCACAGGTGTGTAGAGGGAGAGCTGGGGACGGGGAAGGTGAGCAGGTGCGAATGAATGAGCAGAGTTGTGTGGGTGACCAAGGTCCCCACGACACATGCTCCTTCCCCAGAACAGCCCCATCCCTGCAGCTCCCAGGCCAGCCGTTGTGCCTTAAACGATCACCCCGCGTCGTCTTCCCGTGCCATCAGTGGCCACATCTGGCCCCTCCTAATCTTGTCTCTTGGTCTGCTCCCCCCACCCCCACCCTCACTGGCCCATCTTGGGCAAGACCCACTTCTCTCCCTCCAGGACTATTGTAAATGTCCCCACCCGTCCCCCAACCCTGGTCTCTCTGTGTCCTGGTGACCACCTTAAGTCTACTGCCGTTCTACTGCAGAATGAGCCACCTGGAGCACCGTTCTGACCTTGTCACTCTCTTGCCTCTACATCCTCAGATGTGCCACATCCCCTAGAGCAGTGGCTCTCAGCGGGGGCAGTTCTGCCCCTGCCTGTCCGGGAATGTGGCAGTGTCTGGAGAGATTTTTAGTTGCTACATCTGGAGGGGAGGGGGACACTGCTGGTGTCTATTAATAGAAGGTAGAGGCCACAGAAGCTGCTGAACAGCCCATATGCGCAGGACGGTGCCCACTCTCCACCCCCCAGCAGAGATTTATCCAACCTGAAATGTCAGAAGCACTGAGGTGGTGAGATCCTGGTCCGGAGGACGGCGACGTGAGCCTTTCAGAATCCGAGGCCTTCCGCAGTCCCTCCCGCACCAGGTCCAACCCTTGCCTTGCATTCTGCCCCTGGCGGCAGCAAGTCCTGCCATCCCCCAGTCACAGGGTGATCGCTTATGCCTCAGGCCTTTCTGTTCCTTACTCCGAGAACACGCTTCCCAGCCCTATTTGTCTGTCTGGAAAACTCCTCGTCCTGCTAATCCCAACTCAAAGATGATCGCCTGCCTTAGACCCCTCTCCTATGCCCCGAGAGAGAGGAGGAGGAGAGGGTGGCAAGGCCGGGGCATATCAAAAAAGACAGAGAACCACAGTCAGGTGCCAACCCCGCCTGATGCTTCTTTCTGCTTCTGCCCATGGTTTTATGGGCCACGTGTTGAAAGGCGACAATCACCATTTGGCTGATTCGACTATTAAAATCATGAAAAAGTTTCATGTGCTCGCCCTGAAACTTGCTAAAATGGTAAAATGCTCCAGGGTCCAATCAGGTGGCCAAAATGCCCCCTAATGGGTTCAGCTGACCCCACGTGAATCTAGAGTTCGCTTTCAGGGTTGCCGTTGCATCAGTGAAAAGAACTGGACTCTGAGCTTATTCCCAAGAAAAGGACTGAGAATCCAGCCTCCTCTCCCCAGCGGGCCCGAGCCTGGGGGGTTAGCACAAGTAACTTGGGTTTGTTTTAGTTTTCCAGCAGTTTAATAAAAATGAATCATTGTCAAGTATACCGTCCAGGCTTTCCGAAGTCTACGGGCCAAAAAGGCTCAATTTTTCACTTGACATTTAAACACAGAGGATTAATACCAGGGTGGAGAGAGACTTCTGTTCCTCCCCAGGAATTGGCATGGGGTAGAAGTTTCCTGTTGCCAGGCGCACGTTCACCAAAGGTGCCCTTTTACAGACAAAGTCACAGAGCTTCGGAGTTTCTTTAGCTGCGGGGCTGTTTGGCTTCAGGCCTGGGGAGAATAGCAGTTTTGTTCCCCTGAATGATATGCTCGGTTCCTCGGCTTAAATGAGTACAAGATGGTGAGACAATTGGCCCGGAGGTTTGGGGAAACAGACAAAATCATCTGGCCTCCTCAGGCCTGGCACTGGGAGTCCCACTTACTGGGTCCCCAGACTGAGTTGGGGTAACTGTGTTAGCGGAAACATTTAGACAAAAGGGCCACATGCCATAAAGAAAGAATCCAGAGGCAGCACATGATTTAGTGCTCTACGCTGCGCAGCACAGAGGCAGGCTGGAGGTGAGAAAGGGACGCAGAGGAAGGGCTCCTGTCTACCTGCAGAGGGCCCTGAACACACCCCCATCGGAGACCCTAACAGGACAGAGAAGAAAGTCAGGAGATGATCCTTCAATCAAGGAACCTGGGTTCAGATCCCAGCTCTACCAGTTACCTAAAACCTAAGCCTCCACTTTCCTATCTGTAAAATGGGAATAATTCCCACCTCCATGAACTGTGAAGGTCAAACGGTAATTTGGATGTGAAGAGATACTCAGTACTTGGCTCATGGCAGCTATGAAGGTTTGCAGGGAGGGGAAGAGGGGGGGAGGTCTATAGGGCTGAAAATTCCTGAAATAAGGCCTGCATTCTGTTCCCCTTATATCCTCAAGCGTGCACAAGAATGTCATCTTCTTCCGCTACGTTCTGCTCACAGCTGAGCCTGGAGGAACTTTAGGGCTGTAATTAAAGATGGGTCTCAAACCCATCTCGCCTCTCCCTCCTGCTGGTAGTCTCTGTTGGGGCAGACATGCTGGTCATTAAGACATCAGAGGAGGAATCAAATACCAGCTAGACTAGAGACAAAGCTATCCTTTTCCATTTTAATTTATAAGAACAAGGGTTGCCAAGAGCAAAAAGAAAAGTTATGCTTTTTCCTGCGCGAGAGGATAAGCGGGGGATGCTGCAACCAATTCCGTGTACCGGCAACTCTCTGCCCAGTACTCTTCGCCGGCGCCCCTCCAAACCACACCCATAAAATGGGAAGGCATAAATCCTCCCCCACAGCATCTGCACCAGCTCTGGGATTTTCTGAGGTCATGCTCCTGCGGAGAAGTGTGAAGGAGGCCCTAGATTTTTCACGACATGAGACTGTAGAGACGTCAGCCTGACCCTTGCAGCAATCTTGTTCTGAGACAGGAGAGTGCAGCGGCTAAAAAAGGGGCTTCCAACATTGGCTGGATATTAGAATTGCAGAAAGAGCTGTTGATGAAAATCTCTGCACCCTGGCTGCACCCAGACCAGTGAAATCGGAATCCCTGGCCATGGAATCTAGGCATCAGTGTGTGTTAAATCTCTCCCGGAGATTCCGATGTGTAGCCAAGGTTTAGAACCCCCCCTGGGCTAAGAGTTGGGGTCTTTGAGCCAGACTGCCTGGTGTCCAAACCCTCTTCAAATGCCACTTCTAAACAATACGACCTTGAACAAGTCACTTACTGCTTTGTGCCTGTTTCCTCATTCATAAAGTAATAATTTTGGACCACCATGATCAGCATTAAAAGATAGTATAGAAAAGGCACCTTGCATAATGGCCAGGACGTTGTGATGGTGAGAAAAAGAGGGATGGTGCTGTTATTTAAAGAAGATGCTCGCCTTAAGTAACAGCAGTGTTTCAGATCCTTTTGAGGTGCTGTAGAGGTATTTGAGAATTTGATGACAACTATGGACTCTCTCCCTGGAAAGTTTCTCACACACATAATTTTGCACGTGCCTGTTGGAAGTCCATGGAGATCACAGATGCAAGCAGGTGGATGCAGCTACAGGACTCTCAGCAAATGCTCTGTGATGGTCTACTGAGGGTAGTTCCTGGGCCTTGGGAACACTGACTCCCACCACCCCCAGGAGGGAGCAAACTTTCCAAAGGTCCCTTTTAACCAAACCCAATCTCCTTGACCCCACTGCACCAAGATGGCGGAGATGGCAATGGTCCTGGGATAACCCCAGTCTCCAGATAATCAGGACTCATGCCCAGCAACTTGGCTCTGGGGATCGACAGGACTGAAGGAGAGTAACCCTAAAGATTTTGCTATTTGCAAATTTCTCTTTTCTCACACCCTAGATCTGCACTGGCCACATGTGGCTACTTAAAGGCAAATACATTTAAATTCAATAAAATCAAAAGTTCAGCTCCTGAATCACACTGGTCATATGTCAACTGCTCAGTAACTACATGTGGTGGTGGTGACCGCGTTGGACCACACAGAACATTTCTACCATCATGGGAAGTTTTACCGGGAATCCTTGCTCTAGAACAGGAATCAGCAAATCATGGCTCCAGGGACAAATCCAAGCTGTGGCCTGTTTAGTAATGGCCTATCATCTAAGAATGGCTTTTGCCTTTGTAAAGGGTAAAATAAAACAAAGAAAAACATGCAACAGGGACATATGTGGCCCGCAAAGCCCAAAATATTTACTTCTCTGGTCTTTTACAGAGAAATTTGGGGACCTCTGCCCTAGGCCATGTGTACCTAGAAGGTGGGGTTCAGGTGGGATCTACCTGGCTTGCCCCACAGCTTGTAACATGTCCTTTCTGCTTAACTGCTAACACTTGTGTAGGGATTGCTACAATGGGACCCACCCACGCCTGAGAGATGAAGGCAATAGATGCTACATTCTGAAGACAGCATCATAGCAACAGTTTAAATTAGGTGGCTGAGAACAAGTCTGCTGTCACCTGCTCAAGGACCTAAAAGGCTGAAAACTTTCAGGAGAGCAACAAATTAAACAACAGTGGTTATGCATTAAGAGCACAGAATAAAATAAATATCCCTGAGCCCATACTGATATAAATGAATAATTGAATAAATAAATAGGGAGAAAGAAGAATTCCAATTAATTAACTTAGAAGGAATGATAGAAATAGAAAGTCACAATTAGACAAACACTATCATAATAATCTTTGCAAGAATCACCAATGGATGCTAAGACGTGGGCAAATGTACAATGAGAATGAAGATATTTATACAACCTCAAGGTATCTCCTCAATAGACACTTATTCATTACAAAAGGAAAACTACTTTTCCTGCACAGGAGGAAGCTGGCAGGCTCCAACTTAGCCAAGCATTCAAGGTCCATATCACAAGTAACACATCAGATTGACATCACGTCCCCTATAGGACGCGCTGAGAAAGGCATAGCATCGTGTCTATGGTATTCTTGCCAAAAATGCATGACCTCGGTCTAATTGTGAGAAAACAACAAACAAACCCAAATTGAGAGCTATTTCACAGAATAACTGGCCAATAATCTTCTTCAAAAGTGTCAAGGTCATGAAACTCAAGGAAAGACCAAAGAACTCTCACAGATTGAGAAGACGGAGGAGCGAGACCTGACAACTAAGCACCAGAAAAGAACATTAGTTGGAAAACTGGGGAAATTCAAATAAGGTCTGTAGCAGGTTAGCTAAGAGTATATCAATGTTAATTTTCTGGTTTCACAAGTGTACCATGCTTATAGAAGGTAAAGTTAGGTGATGAGAATATATTATTTTTACAACTTTTCTATGTATAAAATTATTTCTACATAGAAGTTTCCTTCTTCTTCTTTTTTTTAAACAATGTCTGTCTGCTACCACTGGTCAGTGCCTCTCATGCACACTTTGTCCAGATAATTTCCCGAAGCTGCATGTCACTGGCCCATTTCTGACTTGTTGAATTTCACTCATAAGCTCTGTCTACTTTCCGCCGTGGAAGTCCCAGAGAGACAGTAGCCCAGGGTGGGTCAGAGGACAGCTTCAGGGTCACATCGACTCGGGTTCAAACTGCAGCTCCTCAGCTGCCACTGAACCCCAAGATGTTCCCTGCACTGACTCCATTAGTTCCTATGTCACCTCCTCAGAGAGGCCCTCCGTGACCACTGAGACAAAGTTCCTTCCCCTCCACAATTGATTTCTCCCACATACCCAGCTTTGGTTCCTTACTAGCAATTGCACTCTCCAAAATGCACTGTGACCCCTGCAGGGCACAGACACTCTAAAGTCTGGTGGCTTCTTTGTCTGTTTGCTTGTGCATTAACTCCCTGCCTCTACTCTCCTGCCCCAGAACACCAGCTGCTCCAACTACCGGGTCCAGGGCTGCGTCCTCAGCTCCTAGCCCAGCGCCAGGCCTGTGGCTGCCTCGCAAACATTAACATGCTGATGGCATTTGTCCCCTTCCTCTCTTTGTGGTTTTCCTTAGTGTTTGGCTCAGCTCATGCCCAGCACGGGCCTTGACGGGCCCAGGATGGGGGGGTCCATGACTTACTCGTAAAACTCTGCTGCCGGTGTGAACTTGTACTTGGAGTACTTGGTGTGGTTGCCCAGCACGGAGCCGTTGAGGAGCTTGGGGTCGGTGCAGTTGGGGCTGTTCCAGGGATGGCCACAGTCAGTCCAGGGCAGGTTGAGGGTGAAAGAGGAGAAGAGGTAGTAGAGCGACCAGGCAATGATGACGTTGTAGTAGAAGCCGACGTAGACGGCGATCAGGATCACAGCATAGCCAACTCCTGAGTGGGGACAGAGGAGTCAGCCAGCGGCTTCCCAGGGCCTGACCCCAGAGCTACCTCTCCTGGGGAGTCGGCTCCAACCCCTGCACTCCTGACCCCTTGTTTCTCTTTTTCTGTAGCAGATTGTCAAAGCCCCACCCAGATTCTGTAGGCGCCCACCATCTCTTTGCCTGAGGGCTCTCACTTCTCGCTGGAGCACCCCCTGCCTGCTCATCAGAAAGGTGACGTAATGTCCCCAGGGGGCAGCTGTGTCAGGGAGTTGGGAGTAAGTACCCCATCTCCCTCACCATAAGACAGGATAACTCTGAGGCGTGATGCACACTCTCCACCAGGACACTGAGCTCCTCACCCTGGTAGGACTGACCTGACAACACACCGTCTGCGGGCTGCCTCCCCCGCCCTATCTCCAACTGCTGCTTTCTGTGACCCCCTCCCAAATAACTCCTTGCACTCCAATCCTTGTCTCAGGATCTGGTTCCCAGGGAACCCCAGCCAAGCACTCCCCTATCAGACCTTCAGCCTAGCGTGTTCCCTGGGCCCTGCTCTCAGCCACCTGCTGTGTGCCAATATCACGTTCCTGAAGGCATCAGAAGCTCCTTTAGGGCTAGTTCTATGGTTTTTGCCTAGAGTAGACAGAGACATATGTTTTTGCCTGCCAAGTATTGCTTTAAGGAGTTAGCTTTAAGCAATTCTTAGCCTGTGAGGTTTGGATGAGGCTAATCCTCCCTGCCTTCCTTGATCACATGATACAGGCCTGGCCAATCAGAGTAGTGCTTCCCCACAGCCATAGTGATTGGTTAATAGATGCGCATGTGACTCAAGTCAAGCCAATGAAAATCTTCTCTGGGACCTTTAATGAAGTGAGGAATATATAAGGGTTTTTGTTTGCTTATTTGTTTGTGCTTTTGCTTTTGGTCACTGTTAAACTTGGTAGAATTTCAGCCTAGAATTGCTGATGGCCACCTTTACAAGCACTTGAGAAGAATGTACCCAAGACTAATGCTAACACAGAAGAAAACAGACTTGAGACACAGAGAGATAGATCCCAGGCAACACTATTTGGGCACCTGGATCTGGCTATACCTGAAGCTAGAACCCCTGAAAATTACCATAACATAAGCCAATAAATTCCTTTTTATGTTAATATTAAAACCAGTTTGAGTTGGATTCTGGCAATTAAACAATAGAAAATCTTAACTAGTACATGTCTTATAAGATATCAGCCTGTATCTCCCACAGGACTGAGTACACAGGCAGTACTCAGGATACACCTGCCAGCTAAGCAGAGGCTCATGGGAGTCACCCTGGCCCTCACTGCAATGTAGACCCAGTTCTCTAACCAGTGCTTGACAGAGACTACGTCTTACTCCACGGCCTTCTCCCAGCTCCATAGGGACCAAGAAATGGGAGCTGTTATGGCTACTCTCTGCAGATGTGCTCTAAGTCCAGAATGCTAGTAGGCTTCGTCTTCTTTCCGAGCTGCAATCAATTAGTTGTGGCTGTTGTATTAAGGATTGTGAGCCTGCTTTCTGGCTGAGCTCATAAAGATCCATGATCAATTTATCATGTCTGCCATGGGAGCAAGAAGGGAGAGTAGTGATATATGTGTTGGGTACTTCTGACACTTCTGTGTCCCATACAGGAAAACAGACTCTGGTCATTTAGCTGGTATAGCCTGGACTGGAACCCAGGTTTCCAGACTCTCTATGCTAATGCTATTCCTGGCATACCAAATGTTCTCCGTGTAACTTTGGATGGTAGACACTCTTGGCCTTGTCAATATCTGTGAATCCCATAAGAGAGGAGGTCGATCTCAGATCTCACCTTTGGAGCCGATTCCCCAGGGCCAACAGGGAAGCCTTTTTGAACAACCATTGACTTCTCCCTGGCCCCTTTTTTACCTTTGAAGAATGGGCAGATCTTCCACACGGTGGCTGCCCCTTCCCGGTTGTACTGTCCCAGCGCCAGCTCCATGTAGAACAGGGGCATCCCTGCGATGATGAGGAACAGGGTGTAGGGGATCAGGAAGGCACCTGTAGGACACAGAGGCAGAGTGTGACCCGCTAGACCCCTGCCCCTCAGAGTGCTTGGACCAGTGCCTGCGCTGAGTCATCTGCTCACCTGGCTGTTTCCCAAGGAGTGTTTTGGGGCAGGTAAATAGAGTTATGCAGAGCCATTAATACAAATAATCCTAACAGTAATAGTAAGTATAGTAGTAGTAATCATCATCATCATCATCATAATGATGATCTGTGGTCACATTAGCGTCACAGTACCATCTGGGTGAAGCAAAGCTAACGAGGTTTGTTTCTTGCAGGCTTCTAGCCTTTGATACACAAGTGCTCGCTGTGACACACCACGAGGAGGGTAACAATGTAGCCTTTACCGAATTTATTTAAACACGGAACCTTTTCTTTCATGAGTCACCACTCTAGGAATGCCAGTCTAACCCAAACCCTTCCTTTTACAGGCAAGAAAATCAAAACCAGAGAGGGGGTGACAGTGCCTAAAGTTACATAGGACTGAGTTTCTAATTTTGTTCCTATCATTATCATTTTAGGGTCACGTGTGGCTTCCCCAAACATGATCTCACTGGATCGTTTGAGAGTCTCACAATAGTCTGCAAACATAATAAGCAGTCAGGGTCATTATGTCACCGGGGTGGGGGAAGCCGAGGGGCAGAGAAGGGAGTCGAGTTGTCCCTGTGTGCACCGCTGGTAAATGACAGGAGCAGGACTCGCATTCGGGTCTTGCAGCCTGTCAGGTTCACCCTGCGACAGGTGGCTGAAGATAGACTCTGGAACAAAGGGGCCGGAGGCTCGAGTCTGACCAGGGAGATGCCCACCCAGAGCATCCCGGAAACTTAAGAGGACACCCAAGCATAAGGCAGCAACTAATCCCCGGACACTTCCTGGTGGAACTAGATGCATCTGAGTTCCAGAGACCATTCTCAGTGTGCCCTGGCAGCTCTGACGCCACGAGGTGACTCGCTGGGACACAAGCCACAGCAGCCCAGGCTGCAAGCATGACCAGTGCAAAATGCCAGCTCCTTTCTAGATGCAGCCAGAGGTGGCCGGACCGGAGCCAGACTCCTCCTGCCATCGGCCTTTGGCTGAGATGCTGTAGCCTTGGAAACCAAACACTCTCTAAGAAACTAAGAAAGCGGGAATTGCTTAACAAGGGTAACATTAGCAATATTCACAACAGATACCAGCAACTACACTCGCTGAGCCCCTCCTGTGTGCCAGACACTTTTCATGCAACATCTCATTCAATCTTCACAACCCTAAAATGCGAAGATTATTACTATCTCCATTTTACAGATGTGGACACTAAGGCTCCAAGCTAGCAAGGAACTGTGGCAAAGTCACATGGCACCGAGGGTCAAACTTTCTCAGCCACTCAGACTTGGTCTCTGTCTTTATCTCAGGACTTCTCAGGAAGCCCGGCGCTCTTAAGGACAAAGCATGAAGCATCGGCCCAATGCTGGGAGACTCAGACCCTTCTGAGCACAAGATGGGCCAGTGGGGTAGGAGGTAGGGAAACTACTGGGTCATGAACCTCCTATGTATCAAGCAGCACACCGGGCACTAGGCATCTATGATCCATTTATGCTACCCAGAAAGCCTCTAAGGTAGCAACTGCTATACCTACTTTTCAGAGGAGGAAACTGAGGCTTGGAGAAATTAAGTGACTTGACCAAGCTCTCCTGGCTGGTAAGTGATGGATCTGGGATTTGGACCTAGGTTTTCCTGGATCCAGAGCTCCAGAGCGGTTCCCAACATGCCCCGTAGATTCTAGAGCATTCTAGCCTAGATGAAGGACATGAGTCTGAATAGGGTCAGAGCGTGGTTGTTCTGGGACTGGAGATCTGGGACCAGGTGAGCCACCTGGTCTGATGTCATAGGCTGGTCCAACGCTTCAGCTCCTGCTCCAGGCTGGACTTCTAGAAGTGGCCATGTGCCATTTCTCTCCCTCCTCCTTTCCTCCTTTCATTCTCCACTCTTCTCTCTCTCCTGCATAGAGAGGGCTGGTCTGGCACGGGAACCCATGCCCGTCTACACTGCCAACAGCACAGTGTCACCGCCGCTGCTGTTGGAGGTTGGCAGTAGGGTTAGTGGAAGTAACAAGTACCATTTATTGAGCACCTGTTATATGCCAAGCCACACACAAGTTTTTACATGAGTATTCACTTAATACCACCCCGAGAGAGAATTACCACTAATCCCATTTTATGGACAAGAAAACTAAGGCTTAAAAAGATCAAGTCGTTTGCCCAGACTAAGAAGTATGCCAACTGCTACTCCCCTTTTGAGTTTAGAGCCAGGGCTGGGGAAGGGAGCGGGTCGATAGATGTGTCAAAGCATTTAATAGGCCTGGAGACTCAAGTCAGTGGCCCAAGGGAACACGTGGAAGGAAAAAGCCAGGAGTCATGGCTCAGACCTTGACCCCGTGGATGGCCGCTGATGACTCAATTTCCTTTTCGGCACAGCCAAGGAAGGGAGAGGGCAACATCAGCCGGTCAGCCCAGCCACTCACTATGGCCAGTTTCCCCAACTCCACACCTCGGGGCGGCACTGCCAAAGCGTAGGTAGACTGCCCGTTTGACATCCATCTCTCCTCTGCTGGCCGGGAGTCACAGCAAACAGTGCGGGGAAGGAAAGCGGGTGCCGCTCTTGTCTAGGAGTGTGTTAGATGTGGGCCAGCCAAGGCTTCATTCGGGTGAAAATGGATCAAGAAGACGCAAGATTGGTGAAATGGCTGAGTATGAATGAAATACAGACAGCTGCCCCACGGCCAGGGCCTTATTCTATGAGAGGATCACTGGGTTGCATAAGGCCCCTTCCAGAAGGAAACCAGGGCAAGGCTGGAGAGTCAGAAAGGGGCTTCAGGGGTGACAGAAATCAGCTGCAATGGCTCATTAAAAACAGCCCTGCAGCAACTCCTTGGAAACTGAGGCTGTTTGCAAACCCCCTAGAAGTTACTGCCCAGAAAGGCTCATAACTGCTACATTCTTGTGGTCCTGCCACATCGCCATGCGTGGTGGTACCAGCTGCAGTCAGTGCACAAAGGGCCTGAGGGTCTCAGTGCCCACAAGCCCAGAATCCTCTCTTGGTTCTGGAAGGTTCTGGCTGTGGAGCTGCTAGGCTGATGGGACCAGACCTGGAAAAACACAGGCGGGATATACCTCGTGCGGGGCTCAGTGCCTGAGAGTCTCCAAAAACACATGCACACACACAGATGCACACCTGTGCATAGTCATGCAAAGATACACACATGATTTTGCACATTGACACACTCACTCAACCACAGGAGGAAAATATTTGTCGACTGTAAAAAAGACAATAACCAGGGGCCTTTGGATGAATGTAATAAGGAAAGTGTCGGACCCATCCCCTCCACTGCCTGCCATCCCACCGCCAGAGAGAAACTCTGCCCGTCACAGAGGGGTCTGGAATCCTCTGTGCAAACGCCAAGTCCTCAGGAAGAGAAGCTCAGGGGTCAGTGAACTCAGAGTGGAATGTGCTGGAGCAGCCCTGGCAGTGAGGGGGACCTCAGGAAGAGGAGGAAATACCTAGGGAAAGTGGCTCAGCGAAGGGTGGGCTCCCCCCCACACCCCCTACTCCCGTGGGGAACTGCAGGGAGGTGGAGGGAGTGTGGTCACGGAGGGGACTGCAGGTAGGAGAGAGGGTCTGCCAACACCTAGCAGGACCAGCTGCCCAGTCTGTTGAGAGCACAATCCCTCAAACTGAGCATTCTGGCCACACCCTACAATACCCAAGAAAGGAAAATCCACGTAACTATTCCCTTAGTGCCCACAGTGCAGCTAGAGGTTGTCACTGCTTGTGGCTTTCGCCAGAGTCCCAAGAAAACCTTGGTCCCTGGCTAGGGAGACCACATTTGTCCCTCCTCCCTCCATACCCCAGGGCACCCCCTGGTAGCACAGCAGACAGCAGAGTGCAAGGGAGGCTGAGACCTGAGTCAGGAGTCAGGCTGCTCGCATGTCGGCATATTTAAAGATGACAAATCAAGCCACAACCGTGAAATGAAACGTTCCATCAACCTACTTTGACTAAGAGACCTTTGTAAGGGGTCTATTATCAAGTTCACGCTTGGAATCCTCAGCTCTTAGGGCTCTGGGTGGGGGTATGGTGGCACAGGGGTGCCACGTGAGAGGCCTTTTGCACATGCATGTGGACTCTTCCACACACGTGCGTGAGCTGTGTCCACAGCCCCTGCGAACAACATGCCCCCGGCCTGCCCCAGCCCGGGCTGCAAGCGCTGCGGCGTGGTCCATATGCAGAAGCAGGAACCCAGCCAGGGGCCCACGCAGGCCCGGACGCGGGTGCAGCTAGACTCTCGGAAGCTCAGGACCCAGGCAGCCCCTGCCTGCATCTGAGGATAATCCTGCCCCCCAGCCCTGCTGTTAACAGCTGTGTGACCCTGGGTAAATGTACCTTCTCTGAGTCGCAGCTGCCCCTTTGTAAACGGGGATAATGATACCTGCGCTGCTGGGTCGCTGCGATAACCACAGATCGCGGAGGGGAAGTGCCGAGCACTCAGTGGCTACTCTGTGAATGGGAATCACGTCCCATCATTACACTCAAGGACAGATGTGAGGCACCTTTGTCAGCTGGAAGCAGCAAGCACAGGCTTGCCCGAGTGCTGGAGGGGGCCAGGCCCTTGCAGAGCACGGCACGAATGCCCCCAGCTGGGGGCTCAACAGCACGGGACTCTGACGCAGTCCCTTGGGCTCCTCATGTCCCTGTCCCAAGAGGGGCTGGCTACTCCCGCTAGTCCAAGCAAGTGTGCTGACCCTGAGCAAGTGCAGGACAAAGGATGTCAGCAGGCCACCACCCACTCTGTTGCCAAAAAAGACTCCCAGATCCCCCCTCAGGAATGACAAGCCTGTCCCCCTCAGCCGCTGGGAGTTCCCAGCTCTCAGTTGCCAGCCCTTTGGGAACTGCATCACCCAAAGCCACATCCCTTCCCAAGCAAGTGACACCAAGTGACCGACCAACAGTGGGGCATAAAGTCCCGGCCCCTCACCGTGGTGCTCACCTCAGGACAGGTCTGAGGGGCCATCCCCGCTTCGGAGCCCCACTGGGTCACCCCCTCTAGCTAGCACTGTTTGCGTCCCTCCCCAAACCTCTCCCCTGCGGCCCCAGCCCCGCCTGCATGCCTTCACACACCTCAGGGGCCCGGAGACCAAACGAATCAGACGTAGGGTCACCCTCAGAGTGTTTTCCCGTCAAGCAGCTGGCTTCCTGTGGCCATTTCTGTGGGAAAACACTCCGTTCCTATAATAAGCCAAGCCCACCAGCTTATTCCAGTCTGGCAACACAGAGAGACTCTCAGCTGGGTGTGCAGAGGCTGAGCCACGTGAGGCCAACTCACATCTCCTCCTCCCCAAGACTGATCTCCTCAGGGCCCGCACACCACTGTGGGTGCTGCAAACTCAGCCCAGATGGGTCTTGCACGGCTTTGCTCCTTTCCCTGCACTTCACCAAGACCCGCCAGGACCATCCACATAAGCCTTTGCATAGTAAGTTCCTGGTGCTGTAAGAGGGAAATCTATACAAAATGGTGGGAACTGGCTTTTTGGCCCCAAAAGGGGTTGCTTCCCACTAGGGTTTGGATGTGATTTGTTTGTTGCCACCAAAACTCATGTTGAAGTTTGATCCCCAGTGTAGCGGCATTGGGTGTAGGGCCTAATGGCAGGTGTTTGGGTCCTGGGGGCAGATCCCTCATGAATAGCTTCAGGTCCTCCTGAGGGGGGGGAGTGAGTTCTCCCTTGTTTCCTCTCTCACTAGGTGATCTCTTTGCACACACAGCTCCCATTCTGCTCCCCGACACAAGTGGAAGCAGCCTGAGACTCTCACCTGAAGGGGCTGTCCCATCGTGACACTTCCAGCCAAATAAACTTCTTTTCTTTATAAAGTTCCAATCTCACGTATTCTGTTTAGCAACACTAAATGGACTAAGACACTCCCTCACCTTCACCTCCAGTCCCTACAGCTGAGCTCTTACCATAGCTCTGTGTGATACTATAATATTATGATATATATACATATATATTATAGATCATATATATGGGTTTTCATGCACAGTTCCTTGCTCGTAACTCCAATAGCACTTGTTACAACATCGGGACACTTTGGGCCTCAGAAACAGACCCGAGGAAACAGCCTCTCTCTCTCTCTCTCTCTCTCTCTCTCTCTCCTTCTCCTGCCTTCTTCTCCCCTGCTCCCTTTTCTCCCCAAGGCAGGAATTTTCCCCAGCCTGTCTGTCTTGGGGCTGGCCATAAAGAGAAATTCTCTGACTTGACTTTCTGATTGAGAGACTCGCATAAGACCCCCATTTCAGAAGGAGTACTGCCCCATGCCCTGGGGAAAGGAATCCTGCACAGAGAGGCCAAGAAAAACCTGGCCAGGCCTTGCTGGGCTTCCCCACTCAGCCTTAGTATTAGATCACACTCGTTTTGTCCAATCACGTTGTACGTGGTTGTCAATCATGCCAATGAAGTCTCATAGAAGGTCCAGGAGGATGGGGTACGGGGAGCTTCTGGAGAGCTGAACACATGGGGGTTCCCGGAGGGTGGCGTGCCTGGGGAGGGCACATACCTTGCCCTGCGTATCTCTTCGTTCATATCCTTTGTAATATCCTTTATAATAAACCAGAAAACAGGAGTGTTTCCCTGAGTTCTGTGAGCTACTCTAGCAAATCGATCAAACCCAAAGAGGGGATCACGGGAACCCCGATTAAAGCTGGCAGGTCAGAAGCCCAGGTGCAACAACCTGGAGCTTGGCATTGGCATCTGAAGCAGGGGCAGGGTGTGGGACTGAGTCCTCACCCTGTGGGATCTGACGCTACCCCCAGGTGGACAGTGTCAGAATTGAATGGAGGACACTCAGCTGGTGTCCGCTGCAGAACTCATCGCTTGCTTGTTGGTGGGGAAAAGCCCACCCATGTTGGGTCCCAGACGTCCTCTGTGTGGAGTGCCGTTGCTGAGCGAGACAATAGGAAACCACGCTCTGAGACCCTGACACAGCCTGGGGGAGGAAACACACCCACTGCTGATGGGTCAAACCCAGCTCCTCACAGCAGGAACCAGAGGTGGGATTCGGGGAAACTAGTGTCGGGGTCACCCCTCCTCATGTGGCGATTCTCCCTCTGGTGTCAACTTCGGAGGATCTGGGCTCTATCTTTACTGCTAAAGCTGTGGCTTTATTAAAAGCTCTGTGAAGATTCTGTTCTCCTATTTCCTCCATCAGGAGGATCTCTTTAAAAGAAACAAGTTAGAGGGTGTTTGAGATGCTCAGAACTACACTGCAGAGGGAAATATGGCCCACAAAGAACAGAGGAGGACTTACCTCCCTCATTTGGGATATAATACCTTCAATAATATAATCTACAATGACATTAGCTTTTAGGGTATCTGCAGTAGACAACGAGCTCCCTAAAGGCACAGATTGTCTTTTGTTCATCCCTGTAATTCTGGCATATGACAGGCATTCAGTAAGTGGTTCTGGTTAAATAAGTGCATCTCAGCAGCAACTCACGTGGAGGATGCAGCTAATGAAAGGCCCGGGGCCTTTCTCCACTTGTGCCGTGACCTAATCCTCACTTAGGCAGTTGGGTTGGGGGCTGTAGGGCAGGATGTAACATTTATCCCTATTAAACCGCATCTTGTCAGGAACAGTGTTACCAGATCCCTTGGCAAGCTTGGAGTAATTGGCCAAATCACGCTGGTGACCCCAAATCAAGGTCCCAGATGAGCACCTCATTGCTGCCAAGGGGTGTGCAGACTTGTCAGCCAAGCACCACACCAGCTGGCTGCCTCATTGTGCACCCGAGCTGAGCAATCCGTGTCTGGCTCAGAGAGCTCGGGGTGTAGACGGCCCCCTGCGGCCAGGCCAGATGTAAGTGGCCTGAGTTTGGAAACTCCTGACCTCTGCGCCAGCCATTACTTTGCACCTGGTTCGAGAATCCTAGATATTTTGGCCAAGAGGCTTCCCAAGAGAGCGCCTGAGCTTCCTTGGGGAAGGAAGGGAAGTCCCCTGGGGACTCAGAACCACAGTATCTCATGGTGCCCTCAAGGGACCCCATGCAGGAATGCGAACCCTCTTTTCCAGGTGGGGAATCTATGGTGAGATGCAGGCAGGCTGTCAGGATGTGGAGCGAAGCCCGGCTCTGGGTTCCTGGGTCTTTCCATCCTGCCAGGGCCCAGGCCCAAGTGGTACCACTTTGAAGCTGTGTTTCCCTCCACCAAGTTCCTCTTAGGATCAATTCTGCTCCTTCCCAAATCCAGACCCTGCCCCACTCCTGGGTCCAGCGTGCAGCCGATATCATTGAACAATAACAAAATATTAATACAACTACATTTATTGAGCTCCTATTACATGGCACCATGCCAAGTAGTTTACATGCACTGTCTCTGATATCATCCTACCTGCCACAAGGTGCTGGGTTATTTTCCTTTTTTTACACAGGGAAACTGAGGCTCAGCTCAGAGAAGGTGAGGGTTTCTAGCAAATGTCAGACTCAGATTCAAACCCAAGTCTGTTAAACCTAGAGGCCACAGTTTCTCCACAACACACAGCTCAGAGCTGTCCTCAGGGCGCGTCTCGAATGAAAACAGCCGTGTGCAAAGGATAATTAACTCACAGCGGCCTCTTCTCCAGAACGGGGGCAGACGTGGGCACCCAGGGGATCTGCCTGCTCCTCCCCAGGGACCAGCACGGACCAAGATCGCAGGTGTGGAGGGAAAACTCTAGAACCCTACAAACAGCCCCACTGCCTGGTCCTGCCTCCCCACAGAGACCAGCTGTTCGAGAAGGTTCTGAACGAAGCCTCAGCATTTCCCAGAGTGGCTTTCCCCTCCCAAAACCTCCCGCAGCCCGTGCCTCCCAGAAGCCGGCCTTCGGTGAGATGTTCAGACAGGCTGATCTTCCCCAGTAATTCATTCAGAAAATATTAGCCAGGGGCCTAAACTATTGGCACTTTCCTCATTTCAAAACATCCTCCAGTCCGGGCCAGCGCAAACAGTCAGAATTGGAGAGTCACTCTGTCGATACTGGCACGAGAAGAGCACACAGACTGAGCGCCATGAAATAATAGGGCGGGTGAGTCCGGCCTTCGGTTTAGCCCTGAGCCAGGGCATTGGAAAGGGATGAATCTTGGGGGTCGGGGGGCGGTCATCTAAGCTTATGTCCCGCTATGGCAGACAGCTGGAGGCTCAGAGAGGAGCTGTGCCAGGCCTGAGGTCACACAGCGAGTGGCAGAGCTGGGATTCCACCGTGGGTCTTCTGGCTGCTTCCGCAACTGTAGGATACCCACCCTCCTGCCCGCTTGCCTACGTCTGAGGCTAACTTCGGAATTGCCGGGTGAGAATTGATCCACAAGGCACAGCCAGGAGGTCTCTGCAGAAATATGCCCAGAGGGGAACAGCTGAGCAGCCCTGGATGGGCGAGGGATAAGTGAGAAAGTAGCTGCCTCATGCTCCAAGATAGGGGGGCTGCACTGCTCCCCAACACCCACCGTGTGGGCATGCTAACCAGAAACGGAAATTCACTGTACAACGACGTCCCCACCCCTTAGCCTGGCATTCAAGGCCTCCGCAGCCCAGCCCCAACTTGCCCTCCTTATCTCTTCCAGCCTGCCCTCCAGCCAGCCTGCACTGCCACGTCCCTGCCCCGCGCACGCAGGAATACGTCCTCCCTGCCCATGGCCTGTCTGTACCCACGCCCCAGAGCAACTGGGCTCCAGCCACAGCTCACCCGCTCCGGGTATTTCCTAAGCAGCCCCTCCCTGGGCCTTCAGAATACTTGTCACCTCCCCACCCATGTCATGCATCATCACAACGATGTTAATAAAAAGCAGCAGCCACCTTTGCTCCGGCCAGACTCTGGGCCGGGCTCTCCAGGGACATGACTGCAATTAGTCCTCATAATAATAATGCTCTGAGCTGAACAGCATTATGGCCATTTGACAGATGAGGAAACTGAGGCTTTGCGAGTTGCCAAAGCCACATAGGTAGGAACTGGAATCTAAGACTCTATAGCCAAGACTCCCAACATGTAGGCTGCCTGCGACTTCACTTCGTTAGCTGTCACCAGGTGTTTCTATTGTTTCTGGATATGGCAGGAGGTCTCTGAGGGCTTGGAAGTTTGTTGGGCACCTTCTGCCACATTCCTAGGATCTAGGCCTTATCTTGGGCATTAGAAATGCAGGGACAAAAAAAGCCACAGTCTCTGCCCTCAATGTGCCCCAGCTTGTTTGGGAGATAAACCCACAAAGACACAAATCACCCAACAAGTTGAGATGGGTGATGTGCAGGGCAGCAAGCCCAAGGGAAGGGGCTTCCAGCCAACTTCGCCTAAGATCGGAACCTGTGACCAATTTGTTCCATTTTGTACCCTAGCATATCACCTTGCATACAACAGGTGCTCTTTGCCTGCATTGGCGGTAGTGGCCAAGTGAGCACACAGCCCCGTGAAAGCCCTGGAATCTAGCTGACTTGTCAAGTTGGATGTCTGGGTGCTTTCCGTTTCAAAAAGCACGGATGACAATGGAAAGAACTTGCAGCGGCACGAAAGGAAGACCTTAGGTGACTAAGCTCCTGGCAGACAGAAGTGGCTGTTCATGCATCTAGGTGACCCCGGCGGGGCCTCGCACTGTGCCTCACATTGAGAGGAGCCAGTTAAATATTGCTGATTGATGACAGAGCCTTCCCCTGTCTAGGGACAAGCAGTCTTGGATGGTCACTGAGGACATGAGGGATGGTGTGTCCTAAGGTCTCTCAGTTTATCTCTCATTCATCATCTCCCTGGCTGCTAAAAATATATAGACTCCGCATTTTCTCTCTCCTTAAGTCCAAAGGGCCAGAATGCTCAAACCCGCCCGGGAACCCTTGAGAAGTGGCATGATGCTCCCTTTTCTCACCTTTCTCTCCGCCCACCACCATCCTAGGACCAGATGCAAGTACTGAGCCTACAGAGTAGCAAGTATCCCCAAGGGGTCAGGCCCCAGACGTCAGATGCTCCTGAAGCTCAGGAATGCTGTCCCAGACATCTTGTCTCAGAGTATCTGACAATGACAGACCCATCTCAGGAGGTGCCAGTGGAGATCACAGACGCAAACCCTCATCTGTGGCTCCAGCCTTGGGTTCACTTCCTCATAGGAAGAGCCAGATGCTTTCTTAGCAGCATCCTCTGCTCCCTATGGTCACCCGCGCACTTTCTTTGCAAATACCAAGCATTGCCCGTCCCAAAACAACTGTGCAAGAGCTGTGAGTCTCAGACCCTATGGAACAAAGTCATAAGCTTTCCCTTCACCCAGCTCCAAACTCTCGTCCTCCCTCCCTCTGACTTCCCCCAAGTCCTGAGTCACAACCACTGATGGGCAGAGTGGTCCAGTGGACAGAGAGGGGTTCCAAGGGCTCCCCTCTTCTGCAATTTCTTCCTCCAGAAGGTCATTTACCCAAGCTCTCAGTGGGGCATCTCTGAGCTCATCTCAGCAAAAGTGGCAGGACTGGGGTGGTCTGGGCACTCTGGGGACAAAGCCCCTCAGGGTGGAGCTGGGCTTAGGGTTCAGTACCTGACTTCCAGGCTGCTTCCCCCAGCGCGGCACCCTACCCTCCTCCTGACTGACCATAGGTGACCTCTGGGTGCTCATGCCAGGGCAGGTGGATGATCTGACCAGCAGGCTGGCTGCTCCACTGGAGTCTTGTCAGCCCCTCTCCTACTTCACCCTGCAAGGTGGCCAGGACCTTCATCCCAATCACCCAGGTGTCCTGCCTCCAGGACCAGGTCAGCTCTTGGCACCTACGGACCTTGTCCCGCTGAGGCTGTGCATGCTGATGTCTCCAGCAAAACAACTGCCAACCTATTCCAGGGTCTCTGTCCCCAGGAGAGCAGGGCCTCCCCGGGTGCCTTCAGGGAACCCAAGTCTTCTACCCCTTCCTGGCCCAGAAGTCCCTGCTTCAAGGTTCAGAGTGCTGGATTTAGGGTCACCAAGTGCCTCATTGTCACATCCCACGGACTTATGGTGCTCCTTCAAGAGCTCTCCAAACTCCATCTCCCTTCCTGAGGGCCATCGGGTCAAGGTTCCTCCCCCAACCTGGTGTCCCGGATTCTGTCTTTCCACCCATGCGCCTGTCACTGTCCAAAGTCGTGCCTCAGTTTCACTCTTCCACTGAAAACTCTGATCCTTCTTTTTCTGAGCCGTGTCCAGCCCCTTCCTGCACCCCAGACTTGCCACCGTGTCTCCTCGTTCTCCTCCCATGTGTAGCCCAGCTCCCGTCCCGGCCACCGCTGCGGACAGGTAGCCTCCCAAGTTCAACCCGCCAGCCCCACCAGGCGCTCACCGCCGCCGTTCTTGTAGCAGAGGTAGGGGAAGCGCCACACGTTGGCGAGGTCCACCGCGAAGCCGATTACTGACAGCAGGAAGTCGATCTTCTTGCCCCAGGTCTCCCTGGGCTGCGCGTCGCCGCCGCGGGGCGCCAGGAGGCACTGGACGCCGTTGCGCTCCTTCACCACCAGCAGCTCGGCGGTTTTGCGCGCCCGCAGGGGCTGCTCGGGCGCCAGGTCCTCCCCGCTGTTCTCGGGCTGCACCTGCGGGTTCATCCGCGCCAGAAGCATGGGTGCGGCTGGCGAGAGGGACTTCATTGGTCCCGAGGGCACGCCGAACCTCTGCTTGGATAAAAGGAAAAGAAGTGATCACCGGCCGTTCCTCCCCGTTTGCGCCTCTTGAGACGGCCCAGGAGCTCCAGGGACACTAGGATCGGCACGCGCTGAGCTGACACAAGGTTCCCAGAAAAGGGCGCGCGTTTGTTGGAAAACAGGTTGTGCGCCCGACTGGGACGGAACTCAAAGTTGGAGACCGCCCCGTGGGTCCTGCGGAAGACCCCGCAGCGCCCTCCCTCGTTCACCCGCTCTCTCTCGCCCCCAAACGGCGGGGTTTGGACACACCGAGACAGAGGTCTCCAGGGCTGTGACAGGGCCCGGTGCAGCGTGCCGCACCCCTCCCCAGCTCAGGTCTGCGGCACCTCAACAGCCCCGGGAGCCTCCCCGGACACTTACACCTGTGCACTGCAAACTTGCTGGCACTCCAGCTCGCGCGTCCCGGCCCCGGCCTCCCCAGGCCGGTCACACCTAGCCCGGTCCCGCGCGCAGGGCGCACTCACGTGTCCGGCGGCGAGGCAGTCCCGGGTGCCGTGCGCCCTGCCTGCCCCCGACCGGCCGCGCCTTGCCGGGCTCTGGGGCGCGGCCTGGGGCTGAGCTCCGCAGCGTGGCGCTCGGGCGCGGCCGGGGAAGCGCTGGCGGCGCGGGGCGACCGGCGGGGCGCGGGCTGGCTGGTTCTGGCCGCGCCGGGCGGGGGCCGGGCTGGTAATGTAGCCTGCGCCCCAGGTAACGCGCCGATTGCATTAGCCCAGCGCCCGGCCCGCTCCGTCTGGAGCCTGTTAGCGCTAATGCAGACTGACAGCGCGGCCGGGGGTGGGCAGGGGCGGGAGCGCGGCGCGGGCCCGGGGGCGGCGGGAGCCGGGCTCCTGGGGACTCGAGGACCCAAGCGCGCACTCCCTTTGCATCCCGCGACAGGGCAGGGCACGCCGCTCCCAAGGACACCAGGGTCTGCGCTCGGGTCGCGGGAGGAGAGCGGCAGACTCCCGGAACTGGGGTCTGAGTTGCGTCAGAGAGGGGGCAGACAGCGACCGGCGCAGCACCAGCTCTGTCGTCCGCTGCAGACCCCTCAAACTACCTGGTTAGAGTTTCTCCATCCACGAAATGGGAATATTCTGCTCGGTGCCCTGGACTGCACACTGGTGGCCAGCGGGCTATTGGGCGGTTTTATTGGACTAGTTTAGCGTGTTGACAAGTCACAACCCAGCTCTTATTCCTACACTGTCTGTTTGTTATGGGCAGGTGAGCAGAGCATTTGAGATTGTGACCCCTCTTCTTGGAGGCTGAGAACTGCTATCCACTCGTTTATTTACTCATTCATTCATCCCTTTACTCGTTGGTTCCCACACATGCCTGCCATGTGCCAGGCGCTGTTCTAGGCGCTCGGGGTACGTTAGTGGACAGCACGCTCAGAGACTCCTGACGTCATGGGGTTTACATTCTGTGGCGGGAGACGGGAGACAGGAAACACACTACATTGTGCGGTAGGCGAGAGGGTGATATGTGCTATGGGGAAAAGTAAAGCGTGATGAGGGAATGGGGTCAGTGGGTTGCAGTTTAAATACGGGGTCAGGGAATTTGAGAAGGTGGCAGTTAAGTAAAGCAAAAGCCATTTTGACCTGAGAGTCATTCCTGGTTATTCTCTCTCTCGTTCTATTCATCTATTCATTAATTTATTTATTCATCAAACAATGCTGATCACCTGCTGTATGCCTGAGCAGTGTTGGCTGGGGAGGAGATAGTCCCTGCCTTCCAAAAGCTCCCAGGCCAGTGTGTAAAGAGTCGATCACAACCCAGTGTGATAGGGCTGGCGGTGACCAGGAACGTGTGCACGTAGGGTGGAGCTGAATCTGCAAGAAAGGGATGGGTGGTGAGCCAAGGAATCTCAGAGAGGCGCCAGCACTTACGTGGGATGGGTGGGAGTTTGGATCAGCCCAGCCACACTGGCCTTTCCATGCTTTAAACATTCCAAGCTCTAACCCACCCCAGGACCTTTACACATGCTGTTTCACTGCCAGAGCTGTTCAGGTCTCAGTCCAGAGGTCCCTTCCCAACCACTCAAATCTAAAATATACCCAGTCTCCATCATATCACCCTATTTGTTCCTTTCATTACATCACTATCCAAATTTATCCTCTTTATTGGTTTATTTATTTTATGTCTCCCCTTGGGTGGCACATGAGCTCCAGGAAGGCAGGGATCTTGTCCGTCCTATACAACTGGGGCGTCAATGAGCATGTGAAGTGAAGTGAATGAATGAATGAACGGCAGTGCATGGGGGTGTTCACAGCATTTGTGCCAGAGGACCCAGCATGACAAATGTCCTCTGAGCAGGACACAGAGGGGAGAAGAAGGGAAACCTAGAGGAATGGTGGCTCTTCCCTGGCCTTCTGGGGACTGGCGACAGGAGGCAGGTCAGGGAAAGGACTGAGCAGAGGTTTCAGGACAAGAGCCCGGAACTGTAGGTCCCCACACATGAGGGGTGTTTGTCCCCTTTGAGCTGTGGCCCATCATGACAAGCCTTTGAGGAAAGCAGGAACGGAGTCATCTTTCCATTTAGCATGTCAGAAAACTGTGGCTCCGAGGGCTCAAGGGGCCTTTCTGGGTCCTACAGGTTGGAAGTGACAGAATTGAAATGAGAACCCAGGTCTCCCGTTTCCCTGCCTCTGCCCCTCCACCAACTTACGGATGGGGACACTCAGAATCTCTCTCGTGGTCATGTTCCCCTCTGTCCTCTACCCTACGCCCCATCCATCTGTTATCAAGCCCTGACCACCCCTCCTCCTAAACACCCGGAGGGAGAAGGCCCCCATCCCCACTGCCGCAGGGTCCTGCGAGGGGTCCCCCACCTTTTTTGCTGCAGCAGCCTCCTAGCTGTCACCCCATGCCCAGTGTCTTTCTTTCCAGCCACATGATTGTCACCAGCTGCCAGAGCTCTTTCTAACCATCAGTCTGACCACCTGGTACCTCTGCCTAAAACTGTTCTGAGACACCAACACATCAACGTGACTTAACCCTGGATTACACGTAATTTTCTTTTCTTCTTTATACTTCTCTGTATCTGCCAACTTTTCTTCAATGAGCATTTAACACTGATACAATCAGAAGAAGATAACCCACAATTTTTTTTTTTCTTTGAGACAGGTTCTCTCTCTCTGTTGCCCGGGCTAGAGTGCCATGGTGTCATTATGGCTCACTGCAACCTCAAACTCCTAGGCTCCAGGGATCCTCCTGCCTCAGCCTCCAAAGTCGCTGGGACTACAGGCGTGCACCACCATGCCCAGCTAATTTTTGTATTTTTTGTAGAGACAGGGTCTTACTCTTGCTCAGGCTGGTCTTGAACTCCTGACCTTAAGCAATCCTCCCATCTTGGCCTCCCAAAGTGCTAGGATTACAGGCATGCGCCACCATGCCCAACCTACCCGCAATTTGTAACAATCTTTCCAAGACGATATCTAAACACCTACGGCAATTCAGACAAGACTCTGCCTGTTTACTTAGCCACATCTTCTGCTATTCTAATTCTCTCCTTTTCTTCCCTATAAACCCTTGCCCACCTCCAAAATATGCTTTATCCTTTAGCAACATGGGAGATACCCAACTAGTGGTGGTTCCCTGAACACTTTGTGCTTTTTTACACTTGTGGATTTTTAAAATATTCCATCTTTCTTTTTTCTACCTGGAGGACTCCTATTCATCTTCCAAAACCTCCAATGTCACCTCCACTGTGAAGCTTTCCCTGATAATCACCTCCTACAACAGAGTCAAACTTCTCTTTTATACTGCTTTGTGTATTTGTCTAGTACAGTCACACGTGTGACCTCCCTACCAGGGACAAGGACAGTGCCTGATATATCCTGTTGCACAGATGGTGCTCCAACAAATGTGTGCAAGGCAGAACCAGAAGAGATCTCGTTCTTTGATTGGGTTTGGTGTCTTTGGTTGGGGTTGTTTGATGTTGGGTTCCTCTAGAAGCAGACCCTGAAACAAAGATTTGCATGCAAGTGGTTTATTTAGGAAGTGATCCCTGCAGGCACTGGCTGGCAGGGGAGTGGGGAAGGGTGACAGGAAAGGGGAGGAAACGAACAGAGGGCGGACTAAGGAGCAGTTACTGCTGGGGGCATCTGGTGTCCAGTTCCACTGGGGACCTCTGGGGGATCGCACAGAGCATGCCTCAGAGCTGTCCCGCTCGAGGGACAAGGAAGCTGGAGTGTTGATCCACCAAGGCTGCCCCAGAGCGCCACCTTCCCAGCACGTCCAGCCTGATGAGCAGACGAGCAGAGTCCCAGGTCCTGGCAGCAGGACGCCGTTGGGCCGGGTCTGTGTTGGCAGGAACAGTGGATGACGAGGGGTGTGGGCAGGGCCCTGGAAGTGCTCCCTGCAGGGCTGGAGGGAGGCACTTCCCCCAGTGCGTGCACACCGTCAGTGGGCAAGTCCTGAGAGCGCCACCTCTGCTTTCCCAGACTGCCGGGGGTCCGCAGTGCAGACTCCAGGCTGGGACGGGGCTGAAGCCATCTCTCTGCATCTCCAGCCCAGACTCCCTGCCACAGGGCCATGTGGCTTCTCTAGGTGCCCTGCTTGCTACCCTTCCAGGTGGCCTGCGGGCAAGTTGCACACAGGAGGCAGGAGCCTTATCAGAGCTGATGTGATCTCGGAGAGGCATCACTTCCACTTACCAGGCACATGGTGACACAGGCCATGGGGTGCAAGGCAATGGCTGGTGCTGCGAGTGCAGCTCTGGCCACCTCCCCAGAGACACCAGGGCCCTGGCACACAAAGGCTGGGCTGGCACTCATCTGGAGCCCCGGGGCTGGGTCCTGAGGACACTGTCAGAGCCGACACCGCCATTGCACCAGTGGGAAAACTAAGGAAGGAAAGAAGGACGGGGTGACAGGTTTGCCTGAATATTGCTTGCTCTCTCTCTCTCTCTTCTCCCCTGCCTTCCTTCCTTTCTCTTGCTTTTTCTTTTTCTCTTTCTTTCTTGCTTTCTATTTCTATATTTCTTTTTGTACTTCTTCCTTTCTTTCTTTTTTGGTCTGGGTACAATGGACCAATGTTTCATTGCAGCTGACCTTCCCTGAGTTCATTCTTCATTGGTGTAAGTTGTGCTGCATTTACAAATAAGCATAAAAGTCCCCTCAATCAAAACCCCCATGAGCAGAAGTCAGTCTCCCTCAGGACACATCCCCCTAAAGCCTCCAGGGGGTGCTGGAGGCTCCGACTTACCCAGATGTGGCTCCATCCTTTAACTCTTCTCTGCTAACTCCTGACCTCACTGACCACATCCGGGCACTGGCATTAAAGAGCATCTTTCCATTGTTGACCTTCACATTGACCTCTTTGCCTGGACCACACCCCTGAACTCCACGTGCCTTTATCCAACTACAGACTGGGCATCTCTACCTGGGTAACAAAAGGCACCTGAGACTTGCCACATCTAAAGTAGGGTCCTTGAGCTCCCCTTCCTGACCCATGCCTATACCTGCTCCTCTGCAGTCTCCCACTCCAGGTGACGATGGCATCTTCTTCCTTCTAGTTCAAGGCCACAAACTTTGATGTCAGCCTTGACTTCTCTTCCTTCCTCATCCAATCCTATTGCAAATGGTTGGCTCCCCCACTTCGTAGTGACTTTCTGTTCCAAGCCATGTCATCTCTCACCTGGATTACTGTGACAGCCTCTGAATGGCCTTCCTGGTTGTTGTCCCATCGTTCCCTGCAGTTTACGTTCTACATAGCTGCCAGAAAGACCCCCTGGAAACAAGTTCAGATTCTATCACTCTCTCTCTCCAGTGGCTCCTGTCTCATTCAGAATGAAATCCGAAGTCCTTCCACAGCCAACATGAATGAATGGGTAGATGCATCCTTTCGTAGACTTGCCAACGCAAGCTCGGTGAGTGCATGGGCCTGCCCTCATGGGAAGCCAGATTCAGCAGAGACAGAGGTGCTCAGGGAGGAGAGAACAGGTGTGGCCAGCAGTATGGCAGAAAGAACACCGGACTGGGAGCCTGCGCCCTGGGTCCTGACTCGGGCTCTGCAGTTCTCAGGCTCTGTGGCAATGGCCCAGTATGTCAGCAAGATGGACATGGGCCATGGAAGGAAGGAAGACATAGAGCAAGTGGCAGGAAAAGGGCTGGGGAAGGAAGAAGGAGAGGAGGTGCCCAGGGCAAAGGGACTCAGTGTCCCTGGAGGAAAGGAGGATGTTTACCCTCCCCAGAGCGAGCCCCCGGATACGTCCTTTGGCCTTAAGATGGTCATATGAGTTATGGGGACACTTGCTTCAGTTCGTCCCCAAGGCAGAGGGGGGCTGTAGTCAGCTGACAGGGCTGAGCTATGATCAGACTGCGCAAGGGCTCTGTCCATCCAGGACAATCAGAGCAGAACAGAGTCTCAGAAACCTTCACGCCCAGTTGCATTCTGTTAGAAGACTGGGTGTTCCTTAGATAATCTGATGAAACATGGACTTTCCTCCCAGAAATATGCACATGCACACAGCATTTTTAACTTTAGTGTGAAATTCATCATACATAAGAAAAAAGAATATAAAACATGTATGAATAGTTCATAGTTTAAATAATAATAATATGAACATATACAAGAGCCCACCCACCCCTCCACATTAAGAAGTAGAGCATCTCCATATTCTACAAACCCACATGTCTCCCTATATCACTTCATCCATCTCCTCCCCACAGTGTAACCACCATCCTGAATTTAACAATCATCATTTCTTTGTAGTATTACCACCTTTTTGAGTATATTCCTAAATAATACATTGTTTAGTTTATTTCTTCTTTGAACTTTATATGAAAGGAATCATATTATAGATATTGTTCTGCAAATTCTTTGGCTAAATGTAATATTTTGACATTCGACCGCATGATGAGGAGGTTGGCTGTGGTCCACTCAATTTCACTGTTGTTTACATTCATTCTCTTGGATGAATAATCATAGTTTATTTATTCATTCAACTGTGAAGGACATTTGGATTGTTTCCAGGTTTTTTCTTTTTATATTTCAAACAATGCTGCCTATAAATTTTTTAACTGCTATGTGCATGTGAGTTTATTCTTAGGAGTGAATTGCTGGTTTATAGGGTATGTGTTTGTTCAGCTCTATCAAGTAATATCCAACTATTTTCTAAAGTGGTAGTACCAGCCGAAACACACTCTAACAGTGTGCCAATTCTTCACTTTCAATTTCTTCACATCCTCTCTAACCTTTGGCATTATCTAGGCTTTTAACTTTTGCCAATCTTTTGGGTGTGAAATGGTATCTCATTGTGGTTTTAATTTGCATTTCCCTGACTTCTAATGACATTGAAGATCTTCTTACATGCTATTGGTCATTTGTGTTTCTTTTTCTTCTGTGAGGTGATGATGCACGTTGTTTGCACAATTTACTATTGGCTTGTTTGTCTTTTTCTTATTGTTCATAGTAGTTCATAATATTTTCTGGGAACTGATCTTTGTTATGTTGCAAACATCTTTTCTTGATTGTGTCGTAAGGTTTTTTGCTCTATTTATGGTGACTTTGATAAATAAAAGTTATTAATTTTAATGTAATTTAATACAGAAATCCTTTCTTTTTAGTTTATGTCTTTATGTCTAGTTTAAGAAATACTTCCTTACTTGATATTTTTCTAAATTATATTTTAAAACATGACAATTTTGCCTTTCATATTTATGCCTTTCACCCACCTGAGTTGATTTTTGTGTAGGGTGTGAGATAGGGATTCTACTTTGTTATTTTTCATATGCATAACATATAACAAATTGTCCTGACCTGGTCATTAAGTAGTTACATCTTCTCTGCTGTGATTAGCAGATAATTCTCTATCATAGACCAAGTTTCCTTGCACAACTGGGTTTTTACTGGGCTCTCTCTTCTGTTCTATTGACCTGTTTATCTGGTCCTGAGCAACACTACACTGTCTGAATTATGTTGCTTTAAAATAAGTTTTCTATCCAGTGGAGCAAGACTCTCCAGCCTTTTTTCTTTGGAAGTGACTTGGGCATACTTTTCCCTACAAATTTCAGAATCAGCTTACAGAGCTCCATGAACTATCCCATTGGAATTCCAACTGCGATTGCATTGAATCTATACATCAATTTGGGGAGAATTGGGATCTTTACAGTGGTCAGTCTTCCCACCCAAGAATACAGGGCATGTCTCCACATTACTGGTCTTCTTTGATGTACACAGCATTTTAATATAGTTTGGGGGGATCTGTGGACTCCTGAATGAAATCTATCTCAGAATCTCTTAAAATTACTATCCTCTAGTGTTTGAGCTCTCTCTTCTTTTTCTTCAGAAAACACTTCCCAGTGGCTTCACTGGTAATACATTCGGACCAAATTGATTCTGTAAATTACCTTCCCAATTCCTTCCTACTTCTCTCACTTGCTTTCTGATGTCTATTCCTGGGAAACTGACCCACTCAGGCTTTTCCCATGGCCGAAAGAGGCAGAACAGCGTAGAGGCTGAAAGCACGGACTTAGGAGTCACATTGCCTGAATTTTATTCCTGGCTGTGCCACCGACTATCTGTGAAATCTCCTCCATGTCTTGGTTTCTTCATCTGTGCAATGGGTCAGATGATGCTGATGATAAGAGACTTACCTCGTAGAATTGCTGAGAAAATTGAACGGGTAAATACATGTAAAGCACTTAGCACAGTGTCTGGTGTTGCATATGTGTTACATCTTGTTGTTACCAAAAAGTTCAATTTCTCTATGTCTGTGGGAGACAGATATCTCCTTCAGAATTTTAAGTTAGGTTTATCCAACTTCATCCCAGTCTTCAAATTACAAGACTAGGATGAAATAGCAAACATGGGTTAGTATAACGATTACAATTGTTGCCTTTGGAGTTAAACAATCTAAGAGCTGGGTTCAAAGCCTGGCTTCACTAGTTGCCTGCTGAGTGACTTCTGGCTTCTGAGCCTCAGTGTCCCCCGCTCCCCTGCCCCTGCAAAATGGAAACAACAACACCTGTTAAGGTAATCAATGGACAACACCATAGGAAGGGTCACGTTTATCAAGGCTCTGTTATGCTAGTAGCAGTCGTGTCCTCAAATGTCACTGCTTCTTCCCAAAGACCTTTTGTCTCTTTGCTACTTTCTCAGCTCACACCATTCTAGCAGATTAGGTAAAATTGCAGACTCCTGGGCTCCATCCTAGAAATTTGAATTCAGTGGGTCTGCAGTGGAAGCCAGGAATCTACATGTTTGTGGCATGTTTATTCCTGGCTTTAAAGAAATTCCAGTATCAGTGACGTGTTTCATAACCTTTTTCCCAAGTCGAGAGTAGCTGTAGCAATGTATACTTGTTTTGCCCAATCTGAATGCCTTCTTTCCCTCGCACTGGTATGGCCTCTTTTTGCTCCAACCACACTTGGCAAAAAACACACAAGCCACTTCCTGGCTGAGCTTCCTTTTCCCAGGAAGGCAGTGACGTGGACGGGAGAAAAGCTGCCTCGTGTCCACTGGCCAGGGGGCTGTCTAGGAGGCACCAGGAGCACCCATCAAAGCCCCAAAGCAGGTGTGGGACGGGCAAGGTGATGGGGGTGTGAATTGCACCCTCTTCGAGGGAATCGTTGTGAGGCCTCAGCACGGGGTTGCCCATGATGGAGCCAGGGGCCAAGGGATGCTGCCCCGGTGTGGGCTGGTGCTGCGGTGCCTTCATGCCCAGGAGCTGGGCCCTACGAAGCTGTTTAGTGATGGTGGCGCAGGCAAGATAACACAGGGACACCTGCCTGAGGCATGTTCCTGAAAAGTCCTCCTCCTCCTCCTCCTGTATTCTCAGCCCCCAAGATGAAAGCTGCGTGGCCTTAGGGTAAGGGCAGGGCAGTAGCAGGCAGGGCTCAGGGCAATGGTTTGCTGCCCCTCCTTATGATAAACACCATCCCTGCCAGTTTCCTAGGAGGCCGATCTCTGTCCTCCTTGATGTGGCCTGCAGGCACACTGGCACTCCGCTGCCCTGCTCACTGCTTGGGAGTTCACACCCTGGCTCTCCCCAGCTGTGTCGCCCTGGGCTGATGTGAGCCTCTGTTTTACAAAATGGGGCTTATAATAGTATTGACCCCACAGGGCGGTTGTAAGGCTCAGGCGCATTGGAGACTGTGCCAGAGCCTGGCACACGCTGGATACACCAGCTCTTTGCTAACTGTTCGACAGTCCTTTCATTGACTGAGCAAACTGGTCTGGGTGCTACGCTAAGTACTTCATATGATACTCACTATTATCGTACTTCATATGATACTCACTATTATTATTCCCATTTTACGGATTAGAGACTAAATGCTGAAAGTGGTTAAATGTCTAGTCCTGGGCTGTGTGGCTAGAGTGGGCCAGAGGTGGGATTTGAACCCAGACCCAGGCTGGCTTCTGCTCTATCCTGGTGGCTCAGCAGCTCCCCGTTTGGTCCCCACTGCCTCACTGCTCCCTTCATGCTCAATCTGCCCATCCCAACACGGCTGCTCATCCCTCCTGGCGGGGAACCTCGAGGTCACGGCTGATGCCAATATTGGCTGAACCCCAACACTGTCTGCTTGTCAGCTCCGTCCCCTCTGGCCCTTTCTCCTGGAGGAGCTGGAGTCCTTCCCTTTCCAAGGCCACCTCCCACCCCAAGCCCTCAGCTGCACCCCTCCCACTACCTCCTGGGCCTGTCCCAACCCCATCCTGTTTCTCCTCTGTTTTCTCCTCTGCTTTCATTCCCTTTGTCCTGCCCACCTGTCCAGGGCGTCAGCATTGGATGCCATCCTCCCCCCTGCAGCTGTGGCCTGCTCTTTGCCCTTCCGCTCAGGTCGCTGGAAGAAGGACCCTCCTTTTCTGCACCCCACTCCCTGCCTCCCTGCCACAGCCTGCCCCCGAGGCCACACAGGGTGGGGCAGAATGAGAGCTCAGACTCTGGCTGCAGCCCTGGCTCCCGGCGCTCCCAGGCCCTGCCACACTCACGTCCTCTCTGCAGAATGTTTATCAGAGTGGCTAGCCCAGCCTCGCCCTGAAAGAACGGGACATGCGACAGGTGAGTTCTGATGAGCAGGCTGGGAAGACGAGAAAGTCCAGTTGGAGACCTCAGAGTGGCTGTCGGAGGAGGGACCAGGCTGGGCAGGCGTCTTGGTCACCATTAGGCCACCCTGCCTGTTCCAAGGGACGCCGAAACACACACACGCTAGTGTACACACTCCTCTCGTGAGGGGACCAGGAGCCGGTTCACACTGCCCACATGTGGATGTGGCTGCTGAGCGGAAGGCAGTCCCCACCCTCAGCCTTAACGATCACAACGTAACACACTTGTCCGTGCACACACGTGTCCGTATACACACATGTCCGTGCACACACATGTCCGTGCACACACGTGCTGCGAGAGTGAGCTGAGACGGGGCCAGGGCAGGGGGAAAGAGACTCAGGCCTTAGGAGGAGGACGGAGGAACAGACATACAGTCCCCAAGAGGAGGCCACACATACGTTCCGTGTGGCCAAAGAGCAGGATCGGAGCCCACAGACAAGCACCCAGGGAGTCAGCCCGGCTCACCATGGTGGGGAGGGCGCCGAAAGGGCTGCGGCTGGGACGGCTGAGGACGCCCCCATGTGTGAGCTCGAAGCGAGGGGGATGGGAATTGACCCTGGGGACGGAACTGGAGGAGGAAGGGGGCTTTGCTTCAAAGTCTTCCAAATTTTGCTAACAATTTCCCTCCTCCTTTTCCTCCCTGTCCCCCAGCGCACTCCTAACAAGACCTTGCTCCACACCACCCTCCGTTTAGAAGCCAGGACGGTCAGAGCTGAAGGGACCTCACGCCTCTCTCCTGAAGAAAAGCAGCGTAGGCCATGGGAGCAGGGGCCACGGTCTAGGTCTGTGCAGGCCCTGCTTCTAACACTCCCGTGGAGGGGAATGTTCCAGCATTGGACCCCTCCCCAGTGGTGCTCCTCCCTCCCGCACCTCCCTCACCGGCCACCACCCTCACATCGTGCATCTGTGGTCTCACCGTTCCGTGTCTGTGCTTCATCAGATATGTGCTGTGTGGTGTATACAGGTAGCGCACATGCAAGCGTAGCCACGTGCTCAGGAAGAGTCCACACTATGTACATATATAATATATGTCTAGTAGCATATATGAAATATACAGTGTACATACAATGTATACTATACATGTATATGTAGTATATATTCATGTATACTATGTATACTACATATGTATGTAGAGTATATATACTATATATGTATAGTACACATAATATATATGTATAGTATGTATATATACTACTATATATACATATATAGTATGGATATAATGTAGAAATATATAACAGCATATTTATATTAAATATAAATATATGCTATAGACTATTCTTGGGAATAATCAATACTATATTATATACATATATATAACATATGTGTACGTAATATACCGTGTATATATACCTAATAGCACATATTAATATATGCTATCAGGCACATATATATGCTAAAGTTGTGTGTCTATCCCTAAAGTCATATATTATACCTGTATGTGTCTGTGTATGTAGGAGGCTTAACACACACAGCAAAATTAACTAATTATAAGTGCACTTTTTACATTGTAAACGGCCCATGCAACCACATCCAGGCCATTCCAAAAAATGACCAGCACTCCTGGAGTCCACCTGGTCTCCCCTCTCCGTCAACATTCCCTCCCTTCTCCCCAAAGGTAACCACTATCCTGACCTTGAACCCCATAGATTTGTTTTGCCTTCTAAACAACTTTTGCGTATGTTTAAAGTTTATACAAATGGTCTCATTCTGCATGAATCCTTCTGCAAATGTTCTTGAGATTTTTCCTTGTTGATATTTGAGTTTCCTTTTTAAAACAAATGTAGTTAATTAAGAAGAGTGAGTTGATTCAAAAGAAAACATCAAGGACAAATTCAGCACTGAGTGCCAGAAGAATTCAGGAAACATTGTATCGAACCCACTACCTTCCCCTCTTACAGGTGTGCAGACCGAGGCCGGAGGGAGCACGAGCTGTAGCCCAGGTCACTTTGCATGTTTGTGGCACAACTGGGACGAGGCCAGAGATCTTTTCTACTATGTTATGTTGGCAAGAAACATCATCCCCCTCCACCTTGCCCCACCCCGCCGCAACAGGGAACAGCACCATTTCCTAGCCAAGGTTGACTCTTAACCTTGAACTGGAGAAAGGAAGCTGTTTTTGTTGAATCAATTGTTCGAGAATTAAGCCTAGAGTTGGGTGGTGCGATGTTGGGGGGACCCAGTGCCACCAAGGCAGCTGTCCAGCCTTCAAAGTTATGACAAGTCTTCCACTTGGCAGCCCACCTCGGTGACCTATATTTTAATATGTGCTATTAGATTATTGCTAATGAGACATCTTAGGGATAAAAGAATTATGCTCGCTGCCAGGCTATGGTAAAAGTACAATTGAATTAAAGGCTGAAATCGTTTAGGACTCTGCTAGACAACCTGTCCCCCAGGCTGGGCCCGAATGGAGATATTAAGCTTTGGAAATTACACAGGAAAAATAAGTATAATTGATCTAAGGTAACTTCACTCGTCTAAATTAAATAATGTGATTGTTACAGGCAGAAAGGCTCGGGATGAGGAGCCGGACGGAAAAGGCTTGCTATCTGCAAACAAAGTTATAAGTAAAAGCCCTGGGGAATTGACTTTTCCCTGACGAGTCGAACACCCTCCCGATGGCTGCAGCGAGTCCACTTGGGCATCAGCCGGAAATGGGCCTGGTCTGACTGTCACAGGCTCTGAGGCTTGCCAGGCACCCCTGACCACCAGCCTCACCAGCCCCTTCCCAGTACCCGAGCCAGGTGATGCCCCCAGGCAGGCTGTCCGGCGTCTGCACAGCTCTCTTGGTTAGGAGAGATTTCTCAGCTGGTGGCTGACCAGCTGCTTTTGTGTGGCTTGAGTCCACCCACGTGAGTCTTGCCCTCTGGGACACTGAAGGCCCATGCAATCAATCCCACCTCCCAGAAGCAAGCCTCACCCCCTCCCCCCGTGACATCATCTGTCATTGCACAACTGTGTGCGGATGGCCAACTGTGTATAGAAGGCCAAGTGCAGTCAGTTCTTAAGCAGAGAGATGCATTTGCAGAACTGCGGAAGACCCCAGCCCAGTCTCCAAGGAACTCCCTTTCTCTGACCTAAATGTTTGCACTCCACCAACTCTTTCATTGATTCTAGGTGATTTAGGGGCAATGCTAGTCCTGATGCTATTCATAAAAAGGTAGATGCTGGCCTCAGGAGTGTCCCAGGCAGGAAGAGGTTCTGCACACCTAGGAGAGCAGAGGTTTCTTACCTCCTCCTCTTATTCTATTCCGCCCCACTGGCCTCCCCGAGCTTCTGTCTGCCCACCCCTAGGCAGCACTGCCTGCATGGTGAGACCTGGGGCTCCCCAACTGTTCTTAACCTGCCCCTAAACATTGCTGTTCTCATGCCTTAAAGCCCATAGTTAAGCCTCTTGTTGTAAGTATCATCTTCTTCTGGCTAAAAACCAACTAGAATACATAGATCCAAGAGACTTCCTCTCTCCCTCAATCCTTCCTCTGCTTCCTTCCCTTCCTCTCTCCTCCCTTCCTTCCTCCCTCCCTTCCTTCCTTCCTTCCTTCCTTCCTTCCTTCCTTCCTTCCTTCCCACAAGTATTTCCTGAGTCACTCCTAAGGGTCAGGAAGAATTCTATGAACCAGGACTGTAGTGGTAAACAAGACAGATGAGGCCCCTGCTTAAATTCAAGCAGGGAGAATAGTCTAGAAACAAATAAACAAGCAAATAAATGAAATATGGACGGTTATTGACAAGTTCCCTGAGGGAACACCGGAGTGGCGGGTTAGACTCAGACTGCCTTGGAAGGGGCCTGGGCCGGGTGCTGAGGGACGAGGGATGCCAAGGCCCCTCGAGTTGAGAGTCCTGTGAGCAGGTCGGAGCCCTGCAGGGAGCCAGGCTTACTTAGGAAGAGGCTGCACCACGGTCAGAAGCACCGGTGTGTGTTGGGGGGCCAAGAACCAATAAGACAGCACCACCCAAGTCGTGAGCAAGGGGAGATCAGAGCGATGTGAGGTGAGCAGGTGGGCCAGGGCTGATTTTAAGGCACCTTTTGGTCACTCTGAGAAGGACGGCTTTTACTCTCAGCACAGTGGGAAAGCCACTGGGGGCGTTGTAGCTGGGTGTCGTGATCAATTTGTGCTGCAAAGGGTCTGTCCCAGCTGCTGGCAGAGCGCTGTGGGCAGACTTGCGGGCAGGGGTGAAGCAGAGGCCCGTCAGGAGGCTCTGGGATCCCCTGGGGGAGGTGAGGGTGAGGAGGGACGGTTGAGGCTCTCCTTCCAGGCAGGGAGAGAAAGACTGGCCGGAAAACAAAGGCGGTTTAACGACATTCTAAAGTCAACCACACAGGGACCAGCTGGGGACATTTTCTGATTCTGAAAACATAGACCTAAAGACTGCATGAACGCGCTGGCTCTGGTTCTTTGCAGGTAAGATTGCCTTGGCTTGGAAGGAAAACTGGCCAATGTGTCCCGTCCTCCTGGGAAACCATCTCGGGGCCTCTCTCTGCCTTTCAAAGTCAGACGAACAGGACTGAGCCACTTCAAAGGCCGCTGGCCCCGAGCTGCCTGCTCTCTCGCTCAGTCTGTGAACAGGACAGATCACAGCTTGTCATTGTTCTTACACACGCCTCCAAATCTCACCCTGTCAACAAAAAGATGACTTCTAGTATGTGGAATAGGAAAAATCTTTATTCCTCCAAAGCCAGTCGCTGAGTTTGAGAGGCTCTCTCTCCATATCCACCCCCAGAGACGATGCTCTCCAAAGCAGAAGCACAAGCTCTTGCTTTCTGGGTATGAACTTTTTTATTTTAATTCAGGAGAATTGAATTGACTCTTGTACCCCTCGGTCTTCCCCATGGCACTCTGCACAGGGTCCACTCTTTGGGCCCCGGCTTTCCCATCTGTGTAATGGGTGACATGGTCCCCAGCATTCATTTCTGTCCTGATATTCATTGTTCTTACCACGAGGGAGTGACAGAAACGGCAGACTTACGGGCACTATACCTGGGGACAATATAAGAGACTGCTGTGAGCTCATGGGGACCCCCTTGCCCCTCTCCTTGTGTCCCTGGCCAGGCAGGGATCGAGGAAGAGGGAAGAGCCAGGGGCACAAAGGACTCTCATATCAGTGTGTAATTACATCTTCCCAACTCCTCTGTTGTTTGGCCACCTGGGGTCTTTGCGAAGCCTTCATTACTTTCCAATTGTCTGATTTTCTTCTTTCTTTTTCTTTTTTTTTATTTTTTCTTGTTACCTTCAGACTTGAAATTAGTTCAGTGACTCAGCCATTTGGCTTCTTATTAATTCCAGGCTCCCGTGTCCAATCTGCCCGTTTTCCTTCCTATTTCTCAGAAGCGGGCTTATGCTTTAACCCTTCCCTGGCAGCCACAAATTAAGCCACTGTCAGCCACTCTCTGCTACCTGTGCCTCTGAAGCACTGTGGTTCTTTCTAGATTGCCTGCCTCTGGTCCTATCTCCTGTGCAGAGAGCTCTCAAGTCCCACTTCCAGAGTAGAAAGAGAATTCTGAAGTTTCTGAACTTTTTCTTAAAAAAAAATAAGACCCCAAATAAAGTGGGTCAGTTGAACATCACAGCTATTACTAATAAGATAAATCACAAAATTTCTAGGATGGAAGGGACTTCAGTTTATCCAAAACAACATTTCTGTCCATCATATCATTCCCAGACAGTGGCCATTCACATGTGCTTGAATGCCTCCCAGGACGGAGTGCTTGCTACTTCCAAAAGCAACTGATTCCACCTCCAGACGTCTCTGATTATTAAGGAGTTCTTTAGGTCAAGATCTGCCTCCCCTGAGCTTCCACCTGCTGCCGCTGGGTTTAGTGCTTCGATCCACACAAAAGTAGTTGACACTTACACTTCTACATAATAACCCTGCAGATAGTTGAGACAGGAGCAACAACTCCCTCTCCTCACCCGCATCACCACCACAGCCCACCTTGGGTTTTCTGCCTTTAAGCAGGCCTTGAGAGACTGGCTTCAAATCAAAGCCCCTGGAATCACCTCTGGAATTCAGCAGCTGCTGGGGACATCAAAGCTAATTGATGGCTTAAGAGGCCACAGGGACGCATTTCATCCCTGCCTCACCATTGACTTTCTCTGGTTTCATTTTATCTAGTTTCTATCGACTGCATCCTTGTGAAATGCAAACACTTGCACCACTTCACCCCCCTGAGAGACTTGCCCCTTCTCTTTCACCAGGAACAGGCCACGACCATTTGTGATCACTCGGGAAGGTGCCCAGCGGTCACTCCAGCAGTTGTGACATTGCACAGCTAGATGTTCAGGGAAGACTGTGGGAGGTGTTACCTCTGTTATGGGGAGTCACTGCGCAGTGCCTCGTGGGACAGCTAGACACCGCACGGGGGTCCACCTGGTACTTTGCAAATCAGGAAGTTTCACATAAAACCTCCGAGTTCCTGGCTTCTCCCAAAGCTCTGCGAGCTCTATCTGGCCACCCTTGAGTTTTGGAGAGGGCATGAGCTCTTCTGGTTGACCCAACTTCTTACTTCCTGCCCACCTTACCTTTCCAACTGGCGTCTGTGATGTTTGAGAGTTTGCAACCCCAACCCCAACCTCTACCCTCGATCCTCCCGCCAGCATTGCCCCGGCGGTGGAGGCGGTGCTTGCTGTCTGGGGAAGCGTCATCACTTTGCCTCTGCGTGAGCACCCAGGGGTTTCCACGCCACCTGCCTCCTTAGCCTTCACTGGTCACCCACCGAACTCATGCCGACTATGTGAGTGTCATCAGCTGCTTCCTGACCAGGTCAAGGTCCCTTGGCCCTCCTTGTCTTTGCACATACCATTCTCTCCACCTAACACACCCTTCCCCACCCAGCCTCCACCCCAACCCTGCCCCTGCCCACTGTCTGATAAACAAACATCCATCCTGCACCGTCAGTTGGCTCCGATGTCCCTTTCTCTGAGTGCACAGTGCCAACTTCCATTCCCATGGGCTCCTTTAGCATATACGTAAATATTTATATACATATATATTTTTTACTTCTGCGTCTTTTTGGCTTGTGTATCTTTCTCATGGAAAAGAAGAAAAAGCAAAGCCCCTGCACTCAGCAGTGTCTACACGGTGGTCTCTGAAGAAAATATAATCTGATAAAATAATTGTTATTGTGACTTTTAAAAGGACTTCAGAGTTTCAGGCCAGGCAAGGCAGCTCACGCCTGTAATCCTAGCACCCTGGGTGGCCAAGGCAGGAGGATCCCTTGAGGTCAGGAGTTAGAGACCATCCTGAGCAAGAGTGAGACCCCGTCTCTACTAAAAATAGAAAAATTAACCAGGTGTGGTGGCACACGCTTGTAGTCCCAGCTACTTGGAAGGCTGAGGCAGGAGGATCTCTTGAGGCCAGAAGTTCAAGGCTGCAGTGAGCTATGATGACACCACTGCACTCCAGCCTGGGCAACCAAATAAAAGACTTTAGAGTTTCAATATGTGTCCATATTCATGGTGTCCTTTAAGATTACCCAAAGGTGAAATAGGGAGGTCAATGACAAAAGTGAGACAGCCTGGACAAACCAGAACTAGACTCCAGTGTGACACTTCTCTGGGAGGTACACTGTAGGTCTCACAGGTGGGCCTGGTGTTCGGAGGCTGTGAAGCCAGACCGAGGCTGGCCCAGCTCGGCACACACTCAGTGGCCCCAGGTGACCTGGGAAACATAGCTCCCCCAGGACAGCCAGACTAAACCCTAGGAGTCCTTAGCAACAGGCAGTTTCTCCAGTTTTATAAGTGACACATGGGCCAGGGACTGGGGACAAACTCCAATCGTCCAGTTGTTCCTTTGTGCTGCCAGAGGAGGAAGGTATATTGTGAAATCATGACCGTCATCATCTTGGGGGTAGCAGCAGTCTCTGTGGAGGTTGGAGTTGACATTTCTCCTTGGCCAGGTCAGCTCTTGACTCTCAGAAGCTCATGGGCAAGCAGGGGACACAGATATTATTAATAATTAATGACATATGGGATGGGGCCTGTGATTGGAATTCCTGGGTGCAAGTGGAACACATACTGGGGATCGGCCCCTGTCTGTGGATCCACAGGAGTTGGGACCGAGCACTCGGGAGGTGGAATTCTCCAAGAAAAGGAAGAAGAGAAAGGCCTCTTCAGGCAGAGGGACCAGCCTGTGCCCAGTGGGGGAATCAGAAGGACCAGTGTGGCTGGAGGAAGCTGTGAGGAGAGAGAAGCTTCTGGAAAGACAGGCAGGGTCCCGTGGGCAGGTTGAAGACTCTAGATTGTATCCTAAATACAGAGTGGCTGACAAGTGCTCCACAGTGGTCAAGAACTCAGACCACCCAGCAGAAGCGAATGCTCACGACCAAGGTTTGACCAGGAAGAACAAGATACTGATTTCTGCCCTCCCAAGATTTCATTCTTTAGGCTTCTCCCTGCTCTCACCAAAGGCAAACCTTGCCCATCATCTTGATCGCCCTATGCCCACGTGGCATTCAGGGTTGGCCAGAGGCGCTGCGTGTCAGGAGGAGCAGGGAAGCGCCTGGGATCCCCTGCTCTGGCCTGCACGCTGCACAGCTGCCCCGAGAGGGTGGCGCGTGCTTCCCCCGCGAGGCCTGCGGACCTGTTGTTGGCTTCCTACGGCTGCCGTGTGACAGGTCTGTGCTTTCACAGTTCTGGAGGCTGGAAATCTGGAGTCAAGGTGCCAGCAGGGCCACAATCCCTCTGAAACCTGCAGAGAAATCCATCCTTGCCTCTTCCAGCGTCTGCATTTGAAGGCAGCAGCCCTGGTGTTCCTTGGCCCGCAGGGGTACCGCTTCCATCTCTACCTCCATCCTCACGTGCTCTCTCCTCTGCGTCACAGGCCGCTTGGCGGAAGGTGAGTTCAGGGGGAGTGGAGGTGTGGGATGGGGGCGTTGAGCTGGAGGGCCACGCCTGGGGTCCTTCCCCAGCTGCTGTCCTCTGCAGTCTCTTCTGGGTGCCACCTTCCCAGCCCCAAAAGGTGCCCAGCGGTCTTGGCCCCAAGCCTGGCAACCAAGCTTCTTGGGAATAAACAAGACTCTTCCTCTCACCGCCAGAACACTCCATCCCCACCCCGAGTGCCCTGCGTCAGAGCTGTCAGGCACTGGGCCTGGCGACCTCAGCAGGAACTCATCCATAAACACACAGACAATGCTTCAGGAAGTGCGGGCCTTTGATGTGGCACCCGTGGGGACTCCCTTCAGGGTCATGTTACCCCTTCCAGCCCCACGTGTGGCTTCAGCAGCATCCAGAACCCTCTCCCACCTCGTCTCATCTGATCTCTCCAAAGCCCTATGTGGTCAACTAAGCGCTGATTATAATTTCCTTTTAGAGATGTAGAAACCGAGCCTCGCAGAGGTCAAAGTGGCTTAGCGGTGGCGTGTGGGGCTTAGTGGTGGGGTGTGGGAATCAGAGCCGGCTCAGGAGTTAGGGGACTTGGAATCCTAGGCCAGCTCTGTCCCCAGCGCTGGGACTAAGCAGTCACTCATTCTCATAGGGCTTCAGTTTCTTCGTTTGTAAAAGAGGGCGACTGCTTCTTCGAGACACTGCTAGAGTCCCACAAGGTAGCTTCTCTGTGATGGTACTTTGAGAACCATTAGAAAAAACAAAATGAAGCAAAACAAAACTTTTTGGCTGCATGATTCCAGTGACCTACTGAATCATGAATGAATGAAGATGAAGCTTAGGTATATATACAATTATGATGATTGAGTCCAAGCTAGAAAACAAAATCGTTCTCCAAAAATGTCCTCCGAGGATCAGGAAGGCATAGAACATGGCATAGGACCAACAGTCCGGTTCCTCCTCTTCTGACCCACTTAGGGATTATGTTTAGATGTCCCCACGATGTTCTCCCCTTGCCACACTTGTTAGTGACATCCATGGCGTGGGCATTTCAGGATGATGGTGGGGAAAGAGGCCAGGCTGGCGGTGTCAAAGGCAGCTTGCCCACAGGTTGGTCTTCTTTGGACATGTCATTTCAACAAAGAGCCAAATTGCCACTGGGAAAGTGACAGAACTTCTCTTTAAGGATTTCTGTGTTTTGCTTTTTTTTCACCAAGAAACTTTCAGGTTGAGAGTATTTGATGATTAGTTTGTCCAGAAATATCATGGCAGGGGTGGATAGGTAAGGCGAAAACTACAAATGTGGCAGAATTTGTATGAAAAGGAAATGTAATCTGTAAAGACAAGACCAATACAGTATGATATAGGGTGAGGGATTACTAAACTAGTGTTGCATTTTATTGCAGGTCGAATCTATTTTCTAAGAAAACACCTGTTTTCAAAGACATTGGCTGTCATAGAAATCCATTTTATCCTTCTAAACTTTTTCCTGTCCATTTTCTTTCATCTTTGACAAATCCTTTGTTTCCCTTCAGCCTACGAATCGGAAAGTAAACCAAATGAAGCGAAAGTGATTTCTGCCGGCCCCATCGGCACCGTTCACAGGCCTGTGCTTACCTTTTAAAAAATGGCTTTTTTCCTAACAATTATGCCAAGCACAGAGATTCTGCTGCAGTTATCTCAGTTTCATTTGAAGTGCCTGCTAGCTTAAACACTGACAAGCAGGTGATTGAGTCCAAGAAATCTAGAGAATTTGCAAGTGTATATTACGAATGTTTTTCTGCTGAAGAAAACTGTGTGTGTGTGTGTGTATAAAATATATTTAGGGGAAATTTCTGCTGCAGAGAAGTGAATTATACATCAGCAATGCTAATTCGTGCAACCACCCTAGAAGCGGTTCTAGCCTTCCCCCGATTCCAGCTCCCCGAGTTATGACCCAGTTCATCCCCTTGAATCTTCTCTATCAGACATGTATGCTTTACCTTTCTACGTGGCAAAAATGGGGGCCACAGTTTATGAAACTATTAATACCTACAGGGGGGATAAATCCAGAAGACTCGATCTCAGGGATGGGAGAAACCGTAGGCATTTTCTAGTCCAATCTTCTTAACACACCGAGAGGGCTTCTTCCTCGCTTCACACTCCTGCTTTTGGCTACAGAGAAGCAGCAGTGATATTCTCCTTCTGCCCCTCTCTGTGCTCTCTTGATGATCTGATAACATGCCAGGCCGAAACTTGATATTCTTTGGGCCACATTTTGTAGTGTGTTGGGCCACAGGGTCTCCCTGCTAGGTGGGGTGGGCGTGGGAGGGAGGCACCCTTCTCTCCCACTCTGCCCCGGAGCTGCTTGGGACTGGGCGTGAAGCCACCCTGTAACTCTTCCAACTGCCCAGACAAGTGGATGCAGGCATTGGTTTTATATTAAAAGAAAGGAAAATTGAGAAGATAATTCAAGTGTTAGTTTAGGTTCTTATCCTCCTATGGTGATGTAGAAAGAGTTTGGCAACACAAACACTAAGGGATCGATCGGGTGTATAGCAAGGGCCTCGGAAAGAGACGTCGCCCACAAATCTTAAAAGAAAAGGACAGTGGCTGCTCTCCACTGCCTGCTAAACCTTGGTCTAAGAGCAGGATAAAAGGACGCAACGGCAGCACAGTCTCCTGGGGAATTAATGACTTTAGAGCATCTTACTGCCGCTGGGTTAAAGAGAGTCCTTCATTAATCCTTAGGATTTTCTGAAAAGATAGGATTTGTATGATCACTCTGCCTTTAAGTTACACAAGTTCCCAAGCTTTCTGAAGATGCTATCAATTGCGAAACCAAGCATAGCATATCACCCTCCTCGGGTTTCAAGTTACTGACTACTTGCCATAGTTCATGGTCAGGACCTTTACCTCTCTCTGTGTTGGCTCCTACTTCCTCTTAAGCTCTCCCTTACTCCAAGCCAGACCATCCCGTGTGCAGTACTTAGACCACCAATCCTCCTCGGACCTCTCCCTCACTTTTCCTTAGCTAATGCAAGCTCCAGGACTCTGTTTGGATTTTGCTTCCTTTAGGAAAACATTCTAGGCCTCTCTCATGAGGTCAGACCTAACAAACTAACTGTGTTTCTGGAGCACTCAGAGCATACTTTAAATTCTAAATGACCTGAATTCTAAGGATCCTTGAAAGACAGAGATGATACAGTCAAATTAGGATAATTTGAGGAGGACTTCACAAAGGGTCTAGTTCACAAAGGTGTGTGCAAATACAGGGAAGCCACATGGGATAGTACGGTACTCTGGGACTGGTAACGGTGGGGTCATTACCACCCTTAGCCCTGAAGGGGTGAAGTGGAGGAAGTGGTTATCAGAATCTTGGTAGGAGAGTCACATAAAGAGAGCTGCCTTGAAGGGAGCTGTGATCTTCAAAAAAGGGAGGCAGTTAGCCTAAGAAAAACACTATATGGAGAAATCTACAGTGATAAACACTCTGACTTCATGTTCTTCCTTCCCTCTGATCTCCTGCCAGTTCTCCACATTGGCTGAACCCAACAGGACACAGGAGAGCAACAAAAATATTGTCTAAACAGGCCAACCTCCCAGGACTAAAAGCAATCTGAGCATAAAAGCAGATTTCATACACGGCAACGATAATACAGATGACAGCCAACTTCTTATGCAAAACAATAGAGGCCAAAAGACAATAGATATGATATATTTAAGGTAGTGCAAAAAACTCTGTCAATCTACAATTTTATATTCAATGAAACTATGTTTCAAAGCTGATGGTTAAATAAAGACATTTTTAGATCTACAGAGAATTTTTCACAAGCAGAATTGCATTACAAGTAATGTTAAATGAAATCCTGCAGGCTGAAAGGAAACGATACCAGATGGTAACTCAGATCTAGTGAAAGACATAAACAGCACAGGCAATAGTAAATATCTTAATAAATATAAAAGTCTGTATTTATTTTTCCTTTAAATTTATTTAAAAGACATATGACTATTTTATTTTATTTTATTGAAGCAGAAACTGATTGCTTTATTAACAACATAGTGTTTGAGGAAGCTCCAGGTTTAGAAACTCTTTAAGGACAAGGAAGAGTACAGATGGATTGCCAGGCCGATATCCAAATAGAAAACTAGGTCCTAGCAATCATGGACTGAAAAGCAGATACCCATATTGATCCCAAGGCAGTTATGGTTTTTAAATTGAACAAAGTACATGATATATGATTCATTAAAGCAAAAATTATAAAAAGAATTACTGGGCTTATAATAATATAGGTATAATATATGTGATAACAATGCACAAAGAATGGGAAGTGTAAATGGAACTACAATGTCAAAAGTTTCTGTTTTATATGAACTATTGTAATACTAAGGAGATTTGGATAATGTAAGCCCCATGGCAATCTCCAAAAAATAATGCAAAGAGGTATAGATTGAAATCCAATAGATGAATTAAAATGGAATCTTAAAAAATATTCATTTAATCTAAAAGAAGACAGAAGACATAACAAACAAAAGATGGCAAAATGATAGACCTAAATTCAACCACATCAATAATCATAATAAATATAAATGGACTAAACACTCAAATTAAAAGGCAGAAAATGTCAAGATGGATAAGAAAGCAAGGCCCAATTACGTGATATCTACAAACGACATTCTTATCTACAAAGACATAAACAGATTGAAAACAAAAGTGGACAAATTTACACTATGCAACCAGTAAGCATTAGAAACCCAGACTGGCTATATTAATATCAGAAAAAATAGACTTTAAGAAAGTATCACTAGAAACAAAGAAGGACATTGCTTAATGATAAAAGTGTTTATCAGAAATGATAACAATTACCAATGTATATTCACCTAATAGAATCTCAAATTACACAAAGCACAAACTAATGAATTTAAAAAGAAAATCAGATAAATCCACAGTCATTGTTGAAGATTTTAATAACTCTCTGTCAGAGATTTCTGAGGAAAAAAATCAGTAAGGATATAGAGTGTTTGAAAAACACCATAAACTACCTTGACCTATCTGACTATACTCAACAACTGAAGAATATATATTCTTTTCAGTACAAATGGGAGCATTCACCAAGATAGACCACTTACTGGACCACAAAAAATATAAACAAATTTTAAAGATTGATATATTGCATAGTATGTTACATGATCACATGGAATTTAATTAGAAATTATTAAAAATAAGAATTCTAGAAAAGCCCCAACTATTTTTCAATTAATGGACTTATAAATGAGTCGTGAGCCAAAAAATAAAATTATGAGAGATGTTAGGAAATATTTGGAACTGAATGATAGTGAAAATATAAAATTTGTGAAAAGCAGTTAAAGTAGTGTTTAGAGAGAAATTTATGGGTTTAATTGCCTATTTAGGAAATGTTAAATAAATGTATGGGAGGTCATTGTTTTAGACTAAGCTCCTATACTAGATCCCAAAAGATCAACCAAAATAGAGTCACTCATGCTAAGCGCCACATAATTGAACTGAAACTTTTAAAAAGTAGGAAAATCCCCAAACCAACCAGTTTTTCCTAAAAACAGTTTTTTCACAGCAATCAATTGGAAAGAGCTCAGTCACCCTGAGCTGGCATGACAGATAAGTCCCCTCTGCTTTAACCTTTACAAGGAAAGTAACCTGACGTTAACCAGTCTGCTTTTTGCATCGTTCTGTTTCCTTGTTCCTGCTCAAGCTGTCTTACAAAAACTGACTCTTCTGCCATGCCCTTTCCAATTTCTCATTTTTTATAGATAGGGTGCTGCCTGATTCATGAGTCTCTACTAAAAGCCAGTTATATCTTTAAACTCCATTTGTTGAAATTGGTCTTTCACCAGAAATGAAGAAAGACTTCAAATCAATGATCTAAGTATCCATGTTAAGTAGCTGGAAAAAACATGAGAAAATGAAAACCAAAACTAGAAGAAAGGTAATAATAAAGATAAAAGCACAACTTAATTGAAAAGAACATAAGCAATGGTTATAATTAACAAAGTTAAAATTCAATTTGTTGAAACAATAAAATAACCTATAAGTTTTACCTATTAATAAAAAATTATTAAAAAACCTAGGAAGACTGATAAAAAATGAAAAAATACAATTTATCAATATTAGGAATAAGATAAGCTATCACTAAAACTGTATGAATATCAAAAGGATAATACTGGGATACTATGAATAACTTTATTGCAATAAATTGAATAGCTTCGGTGACATCAACAAATTCTTTGAAAAATGCAACTTGTAAAATTAAAAATACTGACACTACCAAACGTAGGAAGATATAGAGTGATCAGGGCTCTTATCCATTGTGATGGGAATGTAAATTGGACAGCTACTTTGGGGAAAAGTTTTGCAGTTTCTTATAAACCTAAACCTACAGCTACTCAATGACCTAACTTCTAGGTCTACTTCTAGCTATTTGCTCGAGAGAAGTAAAAACATATGCCCACAAAACACTTGTCCAAACATCTTTATTCAAATATCTTTTTTCCTAATAGTCAAAACTGAAAACAACTCAAATGTCTATCATCAGGAGAATGGATGAGGAAAGTGAGGTATATTCATACCACTCTGCAATAGTATTCATCAGCATACATGAATCTCATGTATATTAAGCAAAAGAAGCTGGACATCAAAGGTTACATACTTTATTTACTTAAAATATATAATTCACAATTTCATTTATATGAATTTCTAGAACAGGAGAGTTAATCAGTGGTGATAGAAATTAAAATAGTAGTTGTCTCTTTGGTGATGGAGATTATTAAATATAAAGGGACTTAAGGAAACTTTTTGGGATGGGGGTGTGGTTTACATGAGTGTGTCCAGTTAGATTTCTGAATGTCAATGTGTATATTTTATTTAAAAAAATATAAAAATAACAATAAAAATGCATGAACAAACTTTCCTTAAATAGTCAGAAATTTTATAATATTGCTTTTTCTCTTTGTATTTCCATTTCACAAGTTTATGCTTAAAAATCTCTTGTTGATCAGCCTATCAGAATCCTCTTAATTTTGTGTGTGACTTAGGCCTTAACTGTTAAAATGTCTTCTATATTGAATGTGTTGAATTGAATGTATTATAAGTTTTTAATAATATCAAGTACAAAGGTAAACTTTCACTGGAAATGCATCTTTTAATGAGACAAGCAGAATTTCTTTCTGATTTTCATGTATCTTTTCATGAGTATTACTTATTGCTAAAAGAGCTCATGGTTCATCATCAGTAGCAGTCCTATATTTATTTTTATACATGTAAGCTGTGAAAAAATTCATTTACCAATGTAAGAGATAGGAAGGGAAGGATTTGTTATAGAAAATTATTTGAATTACTTTCAACTTATTTGTCAAAAATCATATAATGAGCTATTATCAAAGATTATTTATAATTATCTACCAGCTCACAAGTTGATTGGTTTTCCAATTTTTTTGAAAACAATTAGAACATCTGATTTACAAAAGTGTTTCCTACCCATTTATTTGCCCATTCATTTTCTCACCTCCTATGTCAGTATTTCAAATTTTTCCTTTGTTTTATGCCCAGAAAATTCTTATGTCCCTGGGGTAAGGTATGATCTTAAGATTCAGAATAGATGAGAGACATGCCTTTTTGTCTGTAAAGTATCAGACACGTGAATGGGGAAGGGGCCTCGTTTGAAAGCAAGCCAGGTTAATTTTAAGAAGTCTTTCTCTCCCTTATTTTTCTATCCCAACCAAACTAGATTTCTGTTAGTTCCATGAATAAACCTTGCATTTTCCCAAAAATTTTGTTCCATCTGAAAAAACACTCCTTCCTCCTCTCTTGGTCTGACTAGCTTCTACTCATCTTTCCTGAGTCACAAACACAGAGACGGCTTCGTCATATGGTTTTTTTTGTTTGGTTTTGTTTGCTAAATATCTGCTATTGAATTCTGAGTTAGAGTCTTGCACTATGCTACAGTAGGTGATCGTATTTCATAATTGTCTTCTTTACATTTCTGGGATAAATCCATCTTGATCATAAATTATGTTTTTATACATTGTTAGATTGGATTTGGTAATTGAATCTGTATTCATAAATGAAGCAGAATAATTACTGGCCATTCTCATACTGCCTTTGTTGAGTTTCAGTATTAAGGTTATTTTTCTATTCTGTTAAAAGTATGCATAATATTGGGATTATCCATTTGTTAAATGTTTAAGATTTGTTTGTAACAACACCTGGGTTATTTCAGGGAAGTTGATTTTAAACCACTCATTAAATTCTTATAATGATTATAGTGCTAGTCAGGATTTCTCTTTCTTAAGTTAGATTTATTAGACTTTTCTCAAAAATATTCATTTGATCTAAATTGTTAAATATATTGACAGAATGTGTTTCATAGTGTTCTCTTACGATTTTTAAAAATTCTCTCTCAATATGTACTTGTGCTCACTTTTAGATTCTTCAAATTGTTTTTCTCTTAATCAATTTTCCTAGAGGTTTTTAAAAATTGATCTTCCTATTTTGCGGTAACTGTAGACTCACAAGCTGTTATAATAAATAACACTGAGAGATCCTGTGTAAAATTCAATGCATTCTATGTCTGTTCATCAGCTCAAATTGGTCAGTTGACTTGTTCTAGTATTTTACACTTACCCAGTGCCCCGCGTGGTGACACCTTGCAAAGCTGCAGGAAGTACTATCACAGCCAGGACCACACTGCTACAGGTCAAGGTATAGAATATTCCCACCACCGCAAGGATTCCTCATTTCGCCCATTATAGCCACTTCTCCCCCACCCCCACTTTCCTCCCACTCCCATCCTCCCTACCCCTTTAGTCTCTGGAAACTACTCATCTGTTCTCCATTTTTATAATTTTGTCATTTCAAGAATATATGTAAATGGAATCCTGCAGCAGGTGCCTTCGGGGGACTGGCTCTTTTCACTTGGCACGCCTCTCTAGAGGAGATTAAGTATGGTTTAAGGAGACGTGTACGGGTGCCAAGCTAAAGAAGGGTGAAGTTGTGGTGGTTAATTTTGTGTGTCCACTTGGCCAGGCCAAGATATTCAAATATTTGGTCAAATATTTGGCTGTAAGGGCATTTTTTTTATAGAGGAGATTAACATTTAAATCAGTATACTTTGAGTAAAACAGATTACTCTCCATATGGTGGGTTTCTTTCAATCAGCTGAAGGCCTTAAGAGAAAACAGGTCTCCCAAAGAAGAGGGGATTCTGAATCCAGCCTGTCTTTGGGTTCCAGCTGCAACATCAACTTTTCCTGGGTCTCCAGCCTGCAGTCAGCACTGCAGGTTCTGAACTTGCTGGTCTCTAATTGCGTGAGCCAGTTTCTTAAAACCTCTCTCTCTCTCTCTCTGTTTGTGTGTATGTTTATGACACTTTGCCACATGTATTATTTTGATGTGTTTAAAATTTTAAGTGTGAAGATTTTGTTCCATACACTTTTGTTTAATTCAATTTTTGCTAATTGAATTCTAAGTTGATTACATTTTAGAGTCATGCTTTATGCTTCAGTAGATGGTCAGATTTCATACATGTCCCATGTATGCTTGAGAACATATATTCTCTAGTTGGGTATAAAATTCAAGGTATTCTATGTATGTTCAGTAGTTCAAACTTGTCAATTGACTTGTTCTAATATTTTACAATCTTACTAATTTGTCTGCTTTATGAATTACTGAGAGAAATGTGTTAAGATCTCCTGCGATTATAGATTTTTCATTTTTCTTTATTGTCATTGTTTCTTTGCATAGATTTGCTGTTGTATCATTAGGTGTCTGTAAGTTTAGATTATTATATGTTCCTACTGAACGGTACCTTTTACCATCATATAATGACCCTCTATCTCCCCTGATGTTTTTGTATTAAGGTTTATTTATTTTAATATAAACACAGCTTTCTTTTGTTTAGTATTTGCATGGTATATCTGTCTATTCTTTGATATTCAACTTTTCTTATACCTATTACAAACTGTATACCTGTTGCATTATTAACTTTAGCCATTGTGATAATTTCCTTTAATTTGCAAGTTTAATCTATTTACATCAATTTGATTCCTTGTCAATTTGGATTTATTTCTACCATATTATTTTTGTAATATTTACCCCTTTTCATGATTTTTTCTTTTATGCTTTAGTGCTTGCTTAATTTTTAATAGAATTAAAAATTTTAATTAAAATTTCCATTTTCTATTCTTTTAATGGTTCCCTTAAAATTTTAATGCAGATAATTAATAAAATCTAAGGTAATCTATATCTCAACTCTAGTCCTGACCAAGGCTTTAACTCTGATAGTATCTTTTATGTTACGATTGCATAGTATTTTAGTTCCATTTGGTTACTGATATTAATTCACTATCTTCTCCTCCTCTTGCTCCTATTTCTCCTTATTTATAGTCAAGCTTCTTTTAAAACAATATTTATCTACCAGCTTATCATTTCATTTATTTACTGTTCTTCTTGAATTTTGCTCCTTACCTCTAGGTTTGTTTTCCTTTTTCTTGAAGTATGTACTTTAGAGGTTTCTTGAATAAATTGTGAAAACTTGTTTTCGTTTGTTTGAAAATAGCTTTATCCTCGATATTTAAAAATAAGCTTAGCTTTTGAACTCTAGGTTGACAGTTATCTTCTCTCAGCACTTGGAAGATATTATTCCACTGCCTTTGGCTTCTGCGGTTGCTATTGACAAACCCATCAGTGCTATCGACAAGTTCTGTTCCTTGGCTTTATTTATTTCTGGCTGCTTTAAAGATCATTCATCTTTTTGTTTCTGCAGTTCACTATGTTGAGTTGAGATACAGATTTCATTTTGTAAATTTCTTCTTGGGACTCATTATAATTCTGAATCAAAGGGAATCGTATCTATCAACTCTAGAATATTATTATTAATATCTATTCATTCTTCAAATAATGCCTTTCATTCTTACTACTCTCTCCTCCAATTCCAATTGAATGTGTATCAATTATTTTCATTCTATTCTATTTTAATCTTCTTTTTCACATTTTTCTTTCTTTGCCTCTATATACTCCTTTCTGGGAAGTTTCTTCAAATCTATTATCAGTTTCCTAATTCTTTAAGCTGTGTCAACATTTACCATTTAACTCATCTATTTAGTGCAACATATTGTTTTATTTTCTAGAACTATTTTCTAGGGACCAGCCTGCAGATCTCCACTGCCCACCCTCCCTCTGTCTGTGGAAAAACTGTCTTCCATGAAACTGGTCCCTGGTGCCAAAAAGATTGGGGACCGCTGCTCTAGAAGTTCTATTTTTAGGAGCTTTTTCAAACTGGTCTTTACTAAGGTACGATGTTCATTTCTCATATTTTCATCTTATATTTCCTCAGTCTTTAAAATCTTGTTTTAATTTTTGTATTCAACAACTCTGTAATCCAGAGATTCTGGGACCTTTTCCTGCTGTTTGTTTATGCTGACTCTTGCCTTATTTCCTTATATATTTTGTAATTTTAGAGCTTTGGTTTGGCTGGGTTTTACTTAGTAATCCAGTACAATTAGGGTGGAGACGTGTCCCTCCAGAGATGTGCATTTTCTTCTAGCAGGTATCCCAGGGAATTTCTTCTTAATTCTCAGCTTGGGGTTTCATAGACCATATCAATAGTCTAAATTTCAGACTGAAAACATAAATGGGGCCAGGTCTACATTTTAAAATGCTCGGGGCGGGGGCAGAGGAAGTCCAGGGCACTTCTGTTTCCACCTATGATAGAATAGCTAGTACTGGACTAGTCCTCCTGCCATAAAAAATCTATTAAAATGAACTAAATATATGAAACAACTATTACTATTTTTGGATTTGGAGCAATAGGCAATATAAGGCTGTGATTTCTAAGAGAAGGCAAACAAATGAGGTGATCCGATGACCACTCTTTCTGTCTAGAGAATTTTCTGGACTGTTTTATAGGATGCAAGAGCCCAGATAGAACACAGAAGTGTCACTTAGCTAAGGAGACAGAGATTGGAGCCTGGGGAGGCTGAGCTGGTTGGAAAGGGTGGAGTATGGTACTGAGAAAAAGGAAGTTGTTTGGAGAAAGAGCTACAGAAATCTGTATAGGAAACCCCTGGAGTCTGTGGTTGATTATTTTTATGAACTGAATCATGTCTCTCTCCCCACCCCCACCCCTTGAATTCAAACGTTGAAACCCTAACCCTCAAAGTGACTGTATTTGGAGATGGGGTCTTTAGGGAAATAATTAAGGTTAAATGAGGTCATAAGAGTGAGGTCCTAATATGATAGAATTAGTGTCCTTATAGGAAGAGCAAAAAATACTAGAGCTCTCTCTCTCTCTCTCTCTACACACACATATGGAGAAGAGGCCATGTGAGGACAACGAGAAGGCAGCCATCTATAAGCTGGAAGAGAACCCTCACCAGGAACCATCCCTGATGGCATCTTGATCTCAGACTTCCAGCCTCCAGAGCTGTGAGAAAATAAATTTCTGTTGTCTAAGTCTCCCAGTCTGTAGAATTTTTTTATGGCAGCCTAAGTAGGCTAATACGACTATTAAGCTGCACATGCTTAGGGCAAGACTCCATGAGGCCAGATAAGGAACATCTAACAGAGAAAGAAAAATTACTGAGGAAAGAACATCTACAAAGGAAGCTGTGAGTTGAGTAACTACTGGAGCTCACACAGCTTGGGATGGCTTTGACTGTTGAACAGCCAGGATGCAGAGATCTTGTTGAACACTCAGGACATTCAAAAGAGACTCCAGAAAGGCCGCACCTTATGCGTAAGGCTAATCTAATCCTACAGTAAATACTATAGACCCTTTCTAACAAAACTTTAAAATAAGCTTCAAAAACACCAGGCTGATCTGCAAGTAAATTAACTATCTGGCAGAGTAAAACTCAACACTCTATAAGGATGATAGCCAAATTTAGATGCTCAATAAAGTAGCCACTTTAATGTCCAGGATATAATACAGAACTATTAGACATGTGAAGAAGAAGAAAATATGGCCCATTACTAGAAGAAAAATCAGCCAATAGAAATAGAAGCAGAAATGATAAAGATGAAATAGGAAACAAGGATTTTGAAACTACTATTATAAATATATTCCAGAAATTTAAGAAATCTGCAAACACAATGAGAGGACAAACAGGGATTCTCATTAGCCAAACAGAAACTATTAAAAGAACCCAATGAAAATTCCCAAAGCAAAACATGTAGAATCTGAAATAAAACATTTATATTGCAGAAGAAATAATCAGTGAACTTGAAGTGCAATAAAAATTATCAAAACTGAAGGACACAGGAAAAGGAAAATGAAAAATAAAAAATAACAGAGACCCAGTGACCTGTGGAACAATGTAAGTGGTCTAAAATACATGTAATTGGAGGAGAGAAATGAGAAAGATTAGGGGCAGAAAAGTTATTTGTAGAAATAATGGATGAAAATTTTCTAAATTTGATGAAAACTCTAAACTACAGATTCAAGAAGTTCAATAACACCCAAAAGGATAAATATAAAGAAAATCACACCAAGGCAAATCTTAATAAAATTTCTCAAAACTAGTAACAAAGAAAAAAATGTGAACGGTAGCCTGATGATAAAAAACACATTATATACAAGAGATCTATGAAAAGAATTATTGCTAATTTCTCATCAGAAACAATAAAAGGAAGATGACAATGGACTCTTTCAAGAGCTGAAAGAAAAAAAAAAATCAGCCTAGAATTCTGTAACCAGCAAAAATATGATCCCAAAATGCAAGCAAAATAAAGACATATTTAGATAAAAGAAAGCTGAGAGAATTTATTGTCAGCAGATTTGGGCTACAAGAATTGTTCAAAGAAGTTCTTCACACTGAAGAAAAGGTGGAATTACATAAAGAAATGAAGAGTGCCAGAAACAATATACATGTAGATAAATATAAAATATCTTTTCCCCTCAAATTCTTACTTTCTCTCAAGGGTAGTTGACTGTTGACAACAAAATTGATAAGAGTGTCTTGTGGGGTTTAACACATAGGAGATGTATGATAACAGCACAAATGACGGTGGGGAAAATGAGAGTATATTGCTGTAAGGTTCACACATTATAAGTGAAAAAGGATACTATGTTAAAAATATATGCTGTAAGCTCTGGAGTAACTATTAAATAATAATAGCTAATAAGCCCAAAGAAAATATAAAATGATAAAAATTTTTATAAATTAATGCATCCAAAGGAAGTCAGGAAAGAGAAAGTTCAAAGAACAGAGGGAACAAACAAAAAACAAAAAGCGAGACAAGATGCAAAACAATCATATCGATAATAACATTAAATGTAAATGGACTAAATGCTCCAATTAAAAGACAAAAATTATCAGATAATAAAAAAGCAAGGTCCAAATGGGCCACAAAATATTCACTTAAGAGATGCATTTTAAAAATAAAGACACAAACAGGTTCAAAGTAAAAGGATGGAAAAAGATAAACCATGTAAAGACGAATCATAAGAAAGCTGGCATGGTTGAAATGGCTATGTTAACAAGAGAAGTATTACTAGAATTAAAGAGGAATATTTCATAATGATTAAAGAGTCAGTTTATCAAGATTAGCTAAAAACTGTAAATGATTATGAACCTAATGGCAGAACATCAGACAAACTGACCTTTGACAAAACTACAATCATAGTTGGCAATTTCAATATCCTTCTTTCAGTAATTATAGAACAAGTAGACAAAAAAAATAGATTAGGATAAAGAGGACTTATATAGCACTACCAACTAACTGAATCTAACATACATTTATAGAATATTACACTCAACATTTGCAGAATATACATTCTTTTCAAGGGCACATAGGACATTCACCAAGGCATATTAATACGTAGTCTAGGCCATAAAATGAGTCTCAAAACATTTAAAATAATTGAAATTAAAAATATATATATCACAAATTACTCCCAACTCCCCGCCAAACTAGCACCCAAGCCAAGACAGAATTTCCTCATTGTCTTTCTTTGCCAGAAGATGGATTTTTCCAGTTCATTCTTTAACTGAGTATAGCCCTTCAAATGTCTGTTTCTTCTCCCCTGACTTCTCAATTCCAAATCCCCACCTTATTAAAAAACCTTGTGTTATGTCTCCCATTGCTAAAAATACTAAGCCCCTTTGTTACTGAGACTGACAAAGGTCTAAGGACAAGTGTTACTTCATGCAGCCACAGTTCTGCTTTTCCACTCCTGGCTGTGGAGCACTTCCCTCAGTCCCCCGAGTGCCCAACTGTGCTTTATAAAATATGTTGGCAATGTTCTGTTCAACATTCTAGAGGTTTTGTGGTCAGAAGGCTCTCAGATGATCTAGTTTCCATGCTTCTGGAACTTAAAGCCCATCACATAATTCTTCGGATATTTTAGGGGTTCGAGTTACATTGGCCTAATCAAAATCCTCTCATTTAGAACCTGACAGTCTTGGGTTTGAACTCCAGCCCTGGTATTCAACACTTACATAATCTGAGCAAGTGCTGAAACCTTTCTGAGCCTTCGTTTATATATAAATTTTAGGGATCATAAGTCCAGGTCTTCCAGTTCGTTGTAAAGATTATCCCTGTGCTTACACCATACAAGGCACAATGAGCAAAAGATAATGTTATCATTATTCACTCGTTTAGCAAATATTCAGTGTTTACCATGTGTCAGGCATACCTTCTAAGTGCTAGGAATAACAGACAGGAAAAGTATTAAACAAGTAAATAATTTCACCTAAATTGAAATGCAGTAACAGAATAATAGGTTTGAGAATGTCTGTAGAAACATTTTTCTGATTAGTGATGGGAATTCCTATTTGGTGTTGCGACATTTGATTTAAAATCTGAATACGTATCAAAATGTTCTAAAATTAAATTGTGGTGATGGCTGCACCACCCTGTGAATATTCTAAAACATCGAATTGTATACTCTCTAAATGGGAAAATTGTATGTGAATTACATCTCAACGAAGCTGGTTTTTAACAAGTCTGAATGAAGACAAGAAAGGCAGGTAAAAATCTTAGGGCAAGAGCATTCTAGCCAAGGGAACAGCAATACACAGATTCTGAGGCTGAAACAGGGCTATAGCCAGTTTGCAGAAAAGAAAGATTTGTTGGTGGGACTTCAGTGAGGGAGGAGATAGGACAGTTGAGATTTATACTGTAGGTGGGAGTCAGACCAGATAGGCCTTTATAGGTCACGCTGAATAGTTTGGATTTTATCCAAAGTGCAATGGGTAGCCTTTGAAAAAAAATTTAACTGGACAAGTGATATCTGGTTTATGCTTTCAAATGGTCAGCCATGCTTTCTGTGAGGCAAGAGCATGAATAGGAGAAAAAAAGTACAAGCAGGGAGAACAGCTAGACTGAGGTCCTAGGTATTCCAATTTTGACTTGGTGCTCAGTTCTACCAAACTCTACTTTATTGATTATATACTTATTCTGAGAGCAGAGATGTAAGTGAAATGGCTGTCACAGCAGAGGGACCAATAAGAAGTAGAGAATTCATGCTTCCCTTACCCACAAAAGAAGAAGATGATTTCAGTATCCTGAAGCTCAACTTGTCTTTGATTTCCAGTACCCTTTGTTATTCATATAGGAAGGTGTGTTGCATCTTCAGCTGGCCAGCAGAAGGAGAGTTAGGAATGCTACCCGTGCTAGACTGTGGTTCACTGATCTTTTTCCCAACTCAATCACTGCTCAGAACCATTCTGAACCACCTGTCTCCCTTCCATTTAAGAACTAAGTCAAAATTTGATATTAAGAAACCACCAGTAGAAAAATATATGGCAGAAGCTAAATCCATAAATTCTATAAATCAGACAGCTGTGTTGCCTTACATAAATGATTAAAATGGTCTTTGGAATCAGATAAAATTTGATTGAATTCTAAGCTCTGCCATTTAATGAGTGATGTAGGGATAGTTATAAACTTTCTTCAGTAAAAAACTATGCTTCATTGAGTGTTCAAACGAGTTGATGCTGTAAATAACTTAGTACAATGCCTGATATATATAGTAAGTACTCCAAATTGGTAGCTATTATTATTACTAATATTGCTTATTATAATAATTAATAAGTCTGTTACTTTTATGAAGGAAAAAATAAATATTTTTAAAAGATGAAATCCACTTACCTTTAAGAGACATGAACCTGTTAACCACTACATGAAGTTAAAATTACCATTTTCTATGTAATCTAGGGCAATAATATCAATTTTTTCCTATAATAAAATTAATTAGTTTAAATTTTAATAATTATAAAATTTTCAGGGGATTTTTCATTTTAAAATTCAAAACATACACATAAATCTCTTAGCACACTATTCCTAATTATGAACTACTATGAAGTATTGAGTTGGATATGTTCAATAGTCCCAAAATGAAAACCAAACTCACATGTTCAATATCAGAAGAATGACTACACTTTGAAAAGTTATAGCTTTTCAAAGGAATATTAGGTACACTTTCTAAAATTTGCACTTACAGAGAATTTTAATGACATTGGAAAACATTATGCTACAAGTGAAATAGTAGGGTATAAAACAACATATACGTTGTTATTTCAAGAATGTATGAACACCTAGAAGAATAGTTGATTTAGGGTGGTGGAAGTAAACATGATTTTTTCTGTTTATGCTTTTCTCCACTTTTTATTTTTCTAATGTACATAGGTTCTTTTATAGTAATGAGAAGAAAATGATAAAGTTAACATGTTATAAAAAACCAGCAAGCTGGGTGTCAAAATGCAATTGGAGATAATTTGTTAGAACACGTGCTGGTCCTTGCACAGACACTAGAGAGGTTTGCTGGGAGAGAATGATTACTTAGAAACAAGAGTTACATTACATGGGACAAAAAGGGCAAAAGCTCTTCAGGTTATTACCCTATTTACCAAAGTTGTGATATGTATATTGAACATATAACAATAACTTTGTGAGGGCCTTCGCCTCTATCAAGCCCTAACATAGATAGTGCTTATTTATAACTCTGATATAACAATTTAAGAAAAAAAATTAGAAAGTCTTCCAAGTGAGCAGAAAAAGAAAAAAAAAAACACAAAAACCACCCATGATTGTAAATGTGTCTGCTTTCCTAGGGAATGGTTTCCTACTAGTATCTTTCTATTTACTCTACTGATTGCTATACAAAAAACAAATACCCAAGGACTCTTGTAGTAGAGAGCCCATCTGTTCCAATATAGTCAATGCACCTCAATTTGAGCATCAATTAATTGCCTTTAATTAACCACCTTACATTTGGTAACGGTGTGAAGGGAAGAGTTCCCAAGTCTGGGAATCAGATAGCTTTACTGCTGTGCCTCATGCAGAGAGCAGTCCATGTGTCTTCTAAAAGGGAGCCAGTCTCCTTTAAATATCCATTAGCGTTACCTCTATTAACTACCACGCTCAGCCTTCTGAGGCTCTAAAAGCAGTGGCAGAGGAGGATTAAATACACATAATGCAAGCAACTTTGTCTATAAGCATTCAGCATGTCATTCTCCTTCAACAGAACTGTTCTGATGGAAATATTTTGGTTTAGAGGTTTTAGGATCCAGTATTTCTCATTTCAAAGGATAGCCTTTTTCAAATCATTAATGAACATTCAAATTATATAAAACCATAGTGTGTTTAACTGATTTAATAATACTTAATTTCTTACTTTAAGTCTTAAGAGGAGAAAAGCCTCTTTGAAAGAAATATTTCTTAGCAGGGCATATAAGTAGAGGCTTGGTCTGTAGCAGTAGCAGTACTGATAATCAAGACTTGTGTTATTACATACAACTCAACCAGGCAAAAGTCATTTTCTTTAAGAATAACTATTGCTACTTTGGGCAAAATTTGTGTTTTCATTAGAGTAATATCATGTTTGACATTTCATAAAGCTTAAATGCAGAAAAAAATGATTAATCATATTCATAAATATGCAAACATACTTAAATCACGATATTAACAAGGCATACTACATTTGAGACAAAATGGCAAAACCATAATTTTTTAATTGCCAAGAATTTTATGTGGCAAGTTTGTTTATTCAGTAACATCATCATAAAGTAGAAATATTACATTCACAAAAATAGAATTAAAGGCATAAAATATTACTTTAAAACAGGAAAACAATGGGGTCACTTTCAAGAATCTCATAGAAAGCCTTGAATTTACAATGCTACTCTTTCATGTTTAATAGGATTAATCTGTGTTTTTTCTGTGACAAAAAGCAATCATGATACCTGAGTTAAATACATTCACTACATACAACAGACACTATTATAATGTACCTCCTAATTAGTTCAGCAGTTGTTTCAGCTCATTTAACACCTTGTCTAAATAGCTTTAAAACATAAAGAAAGCAAATAGTTATATAAATTTCAGGATGAAATTTTCTAGTATTCAATTATCCAAATACATATTTACTCATTAAACTAGAACACTGCTTAATATGTAAAATTAGTTTGAAATCATGACTCTTGATTAAATATACGTTCCAAAAACTCTCATGAGACTTTTCAACTTCAAAAATGACTTTAAAATACTAGCTTGGGGGTGAATCACCAATACATTCAGAAATATAGCCAAAACAAAGAGTTTTATTTCAAAGACTGAATTCAGACTATAAACCAACTATTTTTGTACATTATATTAATAAATTGGTTCTTTGTTCAGAATCTCAAACATAAATGATATTAACAATATGTATGCATGAGACTTAATAAAAATGGCACTTCAGGGAAATTATTGCTTAGCCTAAAGGAAAAATGTTATGGTTGGATTCCTGCCTGGGGCTTAAATTGTGGTCTTGCATTAATAAAGTAGGTTTTTGGATTCCTTAGCTTTCAGTGATACTTTGGAACCTTTTGTGTTTTCCATGTAGCTATTTCACACAAGTTCTAAAATTTGAGAGGACACTTAACAAAATAAAATTCCCACTTGGATGGTAAAACTTATTAATTCTAATATTATATAAATAGAACAAATCTGATTCCTTCGTTGGACAAGTGCTACATTCTGAGCCATCTAACTCAAATTAAATTCAACTCTGTGGCAAACAATTCATTTTCTCATTAGGCAATTAATGTTACCTTCAATAAGGCAATTCCCACTTAGCCTTTGGACACAGCAGTTGTCTTTAAAACAAAGTTCTAAACCTGTAGTTCATGTAAAAGGATATGATTTGCTTAGTAGGGGGTTAAGAAAATCTGCAACAGAGATGCATGTTAAAGAGAACATGAGTTCTTAAGAAGTTGCATCTAATTAATTAATGGAGCTCTCCCTTCCTACATTCAGTGATCTCCGAAACTGAAATTTAAATGGAAAAATGAATCTGTGAAGTCAAAGGTATAAAATTCTGCAGTGCTTCTCAGATTCTTCATTCTTATTTCCAGAATGGGAAGGGATTAAAGATAACAGAATATTACTGTTTTTTAGAAGAAATTAGATTAAAAAGTGTTTATACTTTTTAAACTCTTTACAGTGTTGATCAATGCTCACCAGTAAATAGTAAGACTACTGCATTCATTTGGATATGCAAATTAAACTGGAAAATCCATAAAAACGTATTTATTGCCAGTAAACCAATCAGTAAAGCACAATATAACACAAAAGAAAAGAAATATTGCTTGATATTAATATATGCAGGTTAATGAAAGCATTTTTAGTAAAAAAAAAAAAGCCTTTCATTTTTACAAAAAAGCTTTCCATTTTAAACATGATTACTCAACAAATACATTAAAAATACTATCAATAAATGCCCTTACAGTTTCCAGTGCAAGCCACTGTGTTTTCCTTATTGGGAATACAGTTTTTAGTCATCTTTTTTGGCTGAGGTACTCTCTTCATGCTTTTCGGGATTGACTTTATTACTTGCAATGGAGGGAGTTGTCTGGACTTCTTTTGGGAGTGAAAACACATGGCAGGTCTGAAGGTCCAAGTATGTTGTAAATATCTTAGCATACTCTGGATGCTTTAGGGCAAATCTTTGAAATTCCTCTAGAAAAGGAGGAAAAAAATCCAATAAATTAGGGTGAATCTTCTTTTGGCACGATGCAGATTAACAACTGACCCTAATAATACAGTTATTACAAAATTCTGTTACTCATAAACATTGCTGATGGAAATATAAATTGTACAACCACTTTGGAAGGTAGTTTTTCCATTATCTAGTCAAGTTGAAGATGTGCATATTCTATGACCCGTTCATTCTATTCTGAGGTATATAACCTAGAGAAATTTGTGCATATTGTATATAAAGTGAAGAAGACTTTTGGTTATCAGAGGATTTTTGAAAAGTAAATGGATAGAAATAGGATATTGAGTTAAAATTCTTTTGTGATAAAACCAAAAAGCAAGCTGATGCAAAGACCATGTTCCCTTCATTCTAATAAGCTCAGTAACATTTCTCTACCCCAAAAGAAGAGGGTAGAGAAACTTCAAAATTGAGGAAAGTATCATATTTATTCCAGGTTATTGGACTGTTGAGATTCAAATATTATAGTTAACTTAGTAAGACTTCATATACATATCCCTGAAATCTACCTCTATCTCAGTTCCTAAATCTAAAACACTCTTCTTCATGACACATTAGACTACCTAATAACTCTGGAAGATTAAAATAGGTCTTAGTGATGAGGAAGTCACCAGATTGAGCCTAAACCATTCTTTGCAATTGCAACATTATTTTGCATTAATAGACCACTTTGTATTTCCGAATCAAGCAAGGTATTAATTGTTCTTTCTTAACATCCAAAATAAAGGTTCATTTGCCTGAGTCTATTTCAATGATGAAGACACAGAGGACTCAGGAGACTTCTAAGATTAAGTGAGCATGACAATTGATCTACTAAAAACCAAGAGCTATAATTTCAAGATTTGTGCTCTGTTCAAAAGATCAAGATCCTCTGTTGGAAAGTCAATGGCTTTGAAGAGTAACTAATTTCTAGAATTGCTATGATTGTCTCTAAGTGGAATTTGAGCATTTATTTGGCTAATGGGAAACCAGGAATGAAAACAATTTAAAGGATCACATTTAACCAATTTAAGTGGTCACGTTCATGACACATGTCAATACCTATTTTTTTTAGTAGAATTAAACTTAAATACCTCGAATATTCCTGCAAAAGAAGCAGACTTACATGATATTGGGGAAGGGGAAAGTTCTATGAATTCTGAACATAAAGAGGTTGAACTCCAAAAAACAAAGATTTCCCTAAAAAATTATTTAAATTGACAGGTAAAATTATGGCTATCTAAAAATAATTTTTAGTATTAGCTTCCATTAAAATAGTTAACCCAATAGTTTTATGAAATTTGGTAGTTCAGAGTAATAGTTTTACTTATTGGAAAGCAAATGGTCAGAGAAGAATTAGCACACATGGGTTTATGACTCATAAGCTTTATCTCTGTATATATACTTTTCCCATGTTATCCTTTATATTTTTTTAAATAAACTCAATAGATTAAGTGCCCTAGGCATTTAATTACCTAAAATAAAATACAGGGCAGCCCAAATGACAGTAATTAAAAACAGAGAGTAAGAGAAGTATGTGATCTACTTTCCGCATCCCATGAAAGTTAACAAGCAGAAAGTCTCTGAACACCATAAAGGAAAAGTAATTAAAGAGGAATCCCCCTCCAGCTTGGGAGGAAAGACTGGGAAGGATAAGCCAGCCTGACACCCATGACCACATCAAACCGAAGGCAGGGAAACAATCATCTAGGCCCCTCCACTGAGGTGTGTTTCTCCACAACTGTACTTTGAAATACATGAAAACTGATGGACCATCCTTCAGCCCTGTGCAACTTGTTTTGATGTGTGGACTTGAGCCATCAGGAGGAAGGATGGTCACTGATGGATGGACCTGACACTTTGCCACAAGGTCTTTCTCCATGATAGTCCCTAACTCACAGGGGTTGCTATCAAGACGGCATGAGGCAATGGATATGAAGTAAGCTGCTAACTGTAAATGTCAATAAATGGTTTAGTTACTATAATTATTGTTGGTATCTCAGTCCATATTTCTCTATAGTAGTTACAACTAACTTGCTCAGTTTTGAGTGGCCATGCTGACAGAAGAAAGGAAAAGCCCTTCGAGAAAGGGTTGCAGATATTAAAGGCACCAAGATATAAAGTCAAGGGTGCAGACTATAAAGCCAGACCGTCTTGGTTTTTGAATCCTGGCTCTGAAACTTTTTAGCTGGATGCTCTTAGATAAATTACTTAAATTCTTTGTATCTTAATAAAATAAGGATAATTAAGAATACTGATTAGGCTGGGCTCAGTGGCTCATGCCTATAATCCCAGCACTTTGGGAGGTCCAGGTAGGAGGATCGCTTGAGGCCAGGAGTTTGAGACCAGCCTGGGCAACATAGCGAGACGCCCGTCTCTACCAAAGGAAAAAAAAAAAGAAATGAATACTTATTAAATAGGTGTGCTACAAAGATTAAATGGGTTAATATATACAATATATAGAAGAATGCCCTAAGTCCTCAATAATTAGATACTACTATTATTATTACACCACTACTATTATTATTACTGTCATCATCATTATTACTGTTATTAATATAATTAAGGGTTACAACACTCTTGAGCGTCAATCCACAGTCTGGATGTCCTCCTTGTAAACTGAATCAGGAGGCCAAATTGTCTACTCACCATAGGAAATAGAGTCCCCTTGGGCTATTTCCTTGAAAAGACCAGAAACATCAAGGTCAGGCACTCCAAGGGAAGCCTGCAGAATGGTGGAAAATTCTTCCTCGGTTATGTAGCCATCCTCATCAACATCAAAGAGCTGAAGGAAAAGTAAAATAAAATATAAGAATGAGCTCCCCCAGAGCAATAGTGATGTGAAATAATCTTAGAAAATAAAATCTTTAATAATTCAAACTTTCATTGTGCCAGGGGCTGGGAATATGTATATGAAGAGAATATGGTCTCTGCCACCCTCACAACACTTCTAGTTTGGTGGTGGAAAGAGACAGAACTAAAGTAGGGGCTATATCGATAGTAAGTATTATAGCGTGAAGGGACATGGCAGTTCTGTGGGGAGCACAGTGAATCCTACCCAGAGAGATCAGAGAAGGCTTTCCAGGAGTTGACATTTGACTTGGATCTTAGAAGATGAAGAGATGTTCCCAGAATATACAAGGAATGGCAGGAGATCGCCTGGTGCTCCAGTTATAAGACAGAGACAAGCAGGAACCAGATCATGGTGGATCCAGAGCTCCTCACCTGATCCTTAAGGATTATACTGGGAGGCTAGGTAACGTGAACATAGGTGAACTGAGAGAACCTGTGAGGCAGGATGTGGAGACTCGATTGGGGGCAGGAGTTTGATATAGACCAGAGGTAGGAAAACCAATTAAAAGTATGCAGTAGAAAAGTAGGAAGGATGGGAAGGGGCAGAATTCATTTAAAAAAAAGAAAAGAAAAGAAAGCAAAGACAGGACTTGCATACCAATAATAGGTCTGTAGTGAGGAAAAGGAAGGAGCCAGACATGGCTGAGGTTTCCTAGCTTGGGCAATTGGGTGAAAGCTGGTTACATTAACCAAGAGTAGGAAAATAGTGAAGAGTAAGTGCCAAATGAGATCAAGAGTTGGAGCTGTATAGGATAAATCTGAGTTAGAGATGCCAAGATTAAGTAAGAGATTCAGCATATCAGTTAGGAGACTGATAAGGCTTGAGGTATGAATTCTAGTAAGAACTAAAACTATGGGTGTGTTTGAGCTTATCTGTAGAGAACGTATCATACAAAGTAGAGAAAAGGCCTGGGAACAGCAATAGTCAAGGCGTGCGTGGGGAACTAACAAAGACCGAGAAGAAGCAGTCAGATAGGAGGACAGGAAAGAAAGCATGCATCTTGGAAGGTAAGGGAGGGTTTTCAGGAATGAGGAAGAGATTCTGACAGCGTAACAGCCAACAGTAAAATCGCATAGAAAGGCCAAGCAAGAAGCAAAAAGATTTGCTGGATTTGGTAATTAGGAGATCCTGATGACTTCAGTAAACATGGTTTCAGGGACCTGGAAGCCAGATGGTAATGGGAATCAAGTGACGAGCAGAAGTGAAAAGTGAGGGCAAGAGGTATGGACTCTTCTTTTAAGAAATTATGGCATAAAAGGAAAGAGATAAACAGGGTACTGGCCAAGCACAAAAGGAGGTTGTCTTTAGGAAGGGAGAGACTGGACATGTTTATAGGCAGTAGAGAGGGGTAGACTGAAAGTCAAGGAGCACAATAGGAGTAAGTGATAGATAATGAATATCACATAATCAAAATCCTCTCTGGGTCTTAAGAATATTTAATAATATGAGCACTGACTCTTTATAGGCACTGATCAAAAGTGTTCGAATCACCTTACACATATTAACTCACTTAACCCTCACAACAGTGTTATGTCAGACAGGTGCCACTGCCAACCCTATATTACAGATGAGAAAACTGAGGCATGAGGACGTTAGATAAGTTCCCCAAGGTCACACAACTTGCAGGTGGTAGATCTGGCTTCCAAATCCAGGCAGATAATATCTAGGGTTCCTGCTGTTGAGGTCTCGACTGACCAAATGCAAGATGACAAACAGAGGAAAACAGGTGTGATAATCATGAAAAGAATAATATGCAAATATTGAACAGTGTTTTAATTGTCTATGAAGAAGGAGTAAAAAATATATAACTTGAAGTTGGGATTTGTTGCCCTCAACTGGCTTCTAGTCTATTTCCTACCACCCAGCCCCTAATTGGGAAATAAGATAGCTGGAAAGTGAAAACTAAATTAGCATTTATTTCCACAAGCTTTAGATCCTGGGCTCTTTCTGCACCTTGGAATTTAAACAGTAACTGCCAGGACTCAGTCACAGCTCTCTCCTCACAGGCTCTAAACTTTCTTCAAAGGTCTTCCATTCCTAAATAATTCCTACCAATTCATCTTAACAGTCTAAGTTCTTGCCAGGGTTTGGTGCTTTGGTGGCTCTCACTTCTGTGTAAGGTCCCTTCATGTGGTCCACACTGGAGACTTCTACTTCCTCTACATTTGTCCTTTGCCACAACTATCCCAGATCATTCGCCTCACTAAACCCCTCCATTTCCCTCACCTACTCATCACTCCCTGCTACAAAGTTCCCAGATCTAAGGTAAACCCCATGATCTGGGGTTTGCCTGGTAGAAAGTTTAATACCCCAGTTTCCTTTGGGGGAATGATATCTCCCCCTTGCGTAGAATACTGTGGGACTCTTAATCAAAACATCCTGTTTCTCCTATCAAGCATATGGCCCAAGACCATTTGGATCCTCCCTGTAATGTGAATTAGGAACAGAGTTAGAGTTTGCTCATTTAAAGTACAGTGCCCAACGTGGGGTGTAGGGTAGTTCCTGCAGCCTGGACCTCTGGAGCTTCCTGGTTCTGAGTTTTCCCTTGAGTCTACTCCCTGCCCTTTCAACTAATTCCACTCTGGCATCTGTCAGCCAGAGTCTATCCTATTGCTTGCAACTGAAGAATCCCGACTAGTATTTTAACTCTAATGGTCACTGGGAAGTGAAATGAGATAAAAGATGGGAAGTTAACTATGAAGTGCTACCCAAATAAAAGGATGTTAAAGGATCCTATATGTAAAAGAATACTACTAAATGAAAAATAAAACTATGCAAAAATATTTCCAAAACATAAAACACATCTGAAAAGGAAGGTTAAAAAATAACCAATGTAAAGCATGAGTCTTGCCTTACTGGAAGAAAAGCTAATTATACTGTTAAGTCCTCCTTCCTTCCTTCTTCTTTACCCTCAACCAAACCAAGGTCTAGGCTAGATAAAAATCTCATGACTTCTTTAAAAACAATAATTACTGTGATTAAGGGCCAAATTTTCTGTCAAGTCTTTCATTGGTAAACCAAAAGTGACCATTTGCCCAACGAAACTTATAATTACACATACAATCCCAAAACAGAAACAGAAATATCTGGATTGGAATAAGTTAGCTATGTGTGTAATTTTAGGTTTTATGATGAATAAGTCTGTAAAAGCTAAAGGTTTTTAACTTTGGAAAAAGTCTGGCCCTTGCCTTATAAGCATCAACCACTGAGGTTCTTGGGCCTGGCAGTTAATCCAGATTAAACCAATCTGAAATAAAAAGTAAACTCAGGCTCTTCTGTCAATGACAGAGCACATGAAAATTCCTGAGACTATCCCTGGTGGCCTCTAAGACGTGAAAAAGAACTCTTGGAGGAAAAGAGTCTTTCTAGATAATAAAGGGAAAGCAAAACTTGTTGGAGTCACAGTGGGATATTCTTCTCTGATAAAGTCAGGAAGAGATAAGAGTAGGAAACGGGACCAGAGAAGATGCTCAGCTCTCCTGCTGGACAGATGCAAAGAGACCCAATAAACGGCTGTACAACAAGAGTCAATATGTACAGCTTCGTAAGACAAGTAGGGAAATCTAGTTTCTGTTTACTTGAAAGCTGACCATACGAGCATAGAACTCAAAGGGAACATCATATTTAAATATCAATTAGATGAAGCACCTATACTCTCAGAACTGAAAACACACTTTGGAAGTATATTTTTCCCTTTTCTTTTGTACTTGTAAGTGGTAAATGGAATCTGGGTCTTCACAATTCAAGCTTTCATCAAGCTCTGTGGGGACCAGGGACATGGGTTTTATTCACCTGCTCCCAATTTAGATCCCTGTTACTTCTGTGAAAATATATGTGCTACTATAGGAAAATATGTGGGGTAGAAACTGGGGGCATTTATGATACCACAATGACAAAATAAATTCCATCAGGAAAATACCACTTAAAATACCTGACATACAGAATGAGAAAAAAAGGATAGATCAGAACTTTCCAGATAGTGAATTAGGATGACTAGTGACAGGTGGTGTTTATTTATAAACCTCCCTTTGGGGCTTCAAAATGGAAAGGCTGAAAAGAAATAATTTTTTAAGTTAATTTGTTAAATTACCTGCTCTTCAATCTTGATGCTGTTAACTAGGCTGCTTCCAAAGACTTTTTGCTTAAATGAATGCTTGTGTTTTCTTTATTCTCAGTAGCAATTGACTTAATCACATTATTCCCCTGTACATGTCACAGCAGATCTATAAACTCATGTAATAGATTCACTGATTTTCAAATAATACACTTAGAGTCAACACTTGTTTATGAGGCAGACCAAGATGCTTTCAGTGGGGCTGACAGTACCTTAAATGCCACCTGGATGATCTCCTCTGTGTTGGCAGGGTTGCACAAGACAGCCAGGCCGATCACATACTCTCGGAAGTCAATACTGCCATCATGGTTCTGTGAAAAGATGGGAGAAGCCAATTAGGAGGGCCACTGGTTGAATCACAATTAATTATATCACACGGTGAAATTCAGGTATGCTATACAGTTCAATGTCATCATGCACCGAGCCTATTTGGAGAAAAGTTCTCACTGAGATGTAACAGCAAGAAAGTTGCCCCTCCATTTCCAATTCAGAAAGAAGAAAAATATATTTTCTGTTCATTGATAAACATTTTTTATCACTGGGACCATTTAGAGTGGCCCTAGGGCACCCAGTGTTGGTTGTTGAGCTCAGCCTTACTTGATGAGAGCCCCTCTGGGAGGCAGGATCTAGGACTTTCCTCTTTGGGGGGACTGAAACATTCATTCTGGTCATAGTGGGCAACATGAAAGTGTCATTAAGAGTTATAAAGGGTTAATAAGCAAATGGAAGGGAAAGAAAAAGGGCAAACTGAGGCAGTAATCACAGCTACATTCTTTCTTTTTTCCAGGCTTAATCTGCAAACCAGGAGCAACTGAAGCAAACTTGGCAACACTGATAGCCCTTTGGGGATTTCAGGCCCCCAAAGATCCTGCGCTTCTAAGCCAACGAAAATGAAACATAACTAGTATGATATACCTCAGGAGGCATTTCGTGATAGCAATGCAAAAGACGGGATAATTCTAATCCAGGCTGACTAAATATAGAGTTTTCCCTATATATTAACTCTTCACCTGGATAGGAACATCGAAAAGATGACAATGGAGAGAAAGAGAGGTTAACCACTTCGGTGCCAGCGTCGACTATAGTTGACAGCCACAGATGAACGCGAGTGTCGACTTTAGCCAACAGCCATGATATGAAGGCGCACAGCCAAAAGCTTTTACTTTTATCTCTGCAGTTGCAGTGTGTACGTTCAGCTAATAAGTTACTACGAATCTGTGACCTTTTAACAAGTCCTTAGTAGGAGTTATTATAGTTATTTTCCTAAAGCTGCCTGTAAAGTAAAACAAGCTTTCAGTGCTTTAAAGCTTTCCTCATCACACAAGAGCAAAACGGATCCATCGTCAATGCACAGCACAAAGGATCGTGTGGACTATGGGTGCCGCTGTGGGCAAGGTTTCGTGGCCTGTGAGCACAGTACCGAAGTGGTTAAGAAAAAGAAAGGAGAGAGAGAGGGTGGAGATCAAGGGAGGACTGCAGGAAGAAAGAACAGAGAGAGCTAAAAAGAAAAAAAGAGGAAAAGGAGATAAGAAAAATGAGGTGGAGAGTGGGAGAGAAAGATGGAGGGGGGAGAGAAGGAAGGAAGGAGATAGAACAAGAACTGTAAACAACTACTTTCATCCCAGGTGTTAGAATCATTTTTGGCAACAAAAATTGCAAGTGATAAATTACGAGAGAAACTACTGAACTAATAACAAAGCTAGTGTAGTACTTAATTTGATCATTAACAAATAATGTCTGGCATCCACAAGCATATGATCTTCAACTGTGACTAAACATCTATACTGCAATTACCAAGAGTTCCTTAAAGGAAGGAAGCTTTTTTTTGCATGGCAGTGTATTCCCATTGCTTAGCACACAGGCGCTAAAAAGATGCTACCTTTTTCTCACCTACCACTCTGTGTTCACAGGACTGTCACTTTAAAACACTAAGGCAAGAATTCTTCACTAGACTTTCATGGGTGAATTTGGGGAAGCAGGGGCTGGGAAGATCCTGAAATAGTGTGCCCCTTTTGTATGTACATTTTTCTAGGGAAAAATTTTGTAACTTTCATCAGCTTCTCTAAGCAACTGAACCTCATGGTGTAAGTCAAAAATCACTTACACCATATTACTTTATCTTACTGCAGAGTAGAAACTACAAGGGGTAATAATTTAACATATTAACTGCCATGTGAGTTGTATTTATTTAATAACTCACAGTAGTTTTGAGCCCAGGGTCTCGTGAAGCAAAACTTAGGCAAAACCCTGCAGTTGGTTTGTTAAAATCTTGTTGATGTTCTTACTGTTACAATTAATTTTAAAACATGGATTAAATGAATAGAAGTCAATACATTTCATTTTTCATTAAATTAGAAAGGATTTTTTCGTTTTCAAAGTTTTTATTCTATTTTCATAATAAAACACTATTGCCCCAGGGGAAAAAATTTTTTTTTTCGAATGTGGCAGTCAATGTGTTCATCTTAACTTTCCCAAGACAAGGTAGAAATAGAGGTTTCAAGGTTTCCCTAAAGTAACAAGGTTTATTCCTGAGACAAAAACTCAGGTCATCTGACATCCTTTATTGCCCAGATACCAGCCTATAAAAGAGCTGTTTTTTCCTTTTCTTTAATCAACTTCATTGAGGTATCATTCAATAGAATGCATCCATTTTAAATGTACACTTTGATACATTTTGACAGCTGTATACACCAGGGTAAACACTACCACAATCAGTACCTACATGTCACCACCCCAGAAGTTTCAGAGAAGGCAGAGTTTTAAGGGATATCATTTACTTCTTGTGCCACCACCATTTAATTTTCTTATGCACCATGGCGAGCTCTTTTTAATGAGCCTTAGAGGTTGAAGAGCTTATTGAACCATGGCTGTATTGCTCAACATAGATAAATTTCTTCTGCAACTGGCTTTTTCCACTAAGCAACATAGAAGTCTTGAATAGAAGTTCTGAAGCACAGATCTAAGAATGATCTAAAGACACTTAAGTTACAATCATAGGTTGTCTGTATGATTAGAAATATTCCTTTGAATTTATGTTGTATCTTTATTGTGAGGCATTCAATTTTTACCTAGACTACCAAACCACACATATAACACAGGCCAAAGCAGTCTTATTTATGAGTGGTTTTGAATGACAAACAATGTTGAAGCAGACCTCTGATGATCAATCACATGAGAAAGTATATGGAAGTTTTCATCCTAGTAATGTGAAAGGGAAAAAATGCAGCATGGACATTATTCTTGGAGATTATATTATTGGATTAATAAAACAATACATTGTTAAGGTTCTAAATCCAGAGTAATAAAATTTAAAACTGGAAGAAATAAGTCATCTATTCAACTCCTTCATTTTTACTAATGAAAATATTGAGACATAAGCTTCACTTGAGGTCGCAAAATTCACTATTGCCACAGCTGCAATTAAAACTTAGGTAATCTGACTACTAATCATTCAAATTAAAGCAAATAGCTTGATAAAATATATTTAAAAACAGATAAAAATTATATAGCAAAATATGCTCCTTTAATTTTTAAATTTTGAATCAGTTTCATTATAAAAATTACTCCACAAATCTGTGGTTCTTTCCTTTAAAAATCTACTGGGGTCTCCAGGAAGAATTATGAACTTAATAAAAAAATCTAGACTTGAAAAGATTTCAGTCCCACATTTCAAAGGAGAACAGCTCTGTGAAGGGAGGTCATAATCCCTCCATAAACTGTCCTAATCTGGAGTCCAGAGTAGCCCGGAGTTGGAACTAAGAAGTTGCATTGTGTCGCTGCACAAAGAAAGGATGACTAAAGCTTGCCAAGACTCCAGATAGTGGGCCTCATCCCTTTCCTGGAGGTCAGCAGGATCAGAACAACATGGAAGTGTGTGTGTGTGGGGTGTCACTGTGATCTCATGGCCCCCAGCACCTTTCATCTGCTTAGTCACAATATACTGGCTTCCAGGGCCAGTGGGACATTCTAGGCTACTTGTTCATATATTGCCCATTTAAAATTCCAGAAAAAATGGTGATTCTCATGTGTCTGATTCTCAGGTATCAATTCCCTTGGGCTGTTTCATAATTGAATTTATTCAACATTTGTATTCATATGGAATCAGATACTCTTTACAACTTTTTAAGTCTAGCAAAATTTAAGAAGATAGTTTTGAATACATTTTGCAACAGTAAACTCCCAAGGATAGGGACTATTTCCGTTGTGTTATAATTGATATAATAATATAATCTCTGCGGATGAGAAATAATCAATGATCTCAAAATAATTTTAAAATGTTTACATAAAACAGATTTTATGAGGCAGCAGCCAACAAAAAGAATGTCTTTAAGTCTTTGAAGATAATCTATAAATCTAAAGGAGTATAATTATTAAAATGCAGTAAATTCTTAGTTACCCAGAAGAGTCTGGGAAGAGGTGTTCTGTTTACCTGAATATTCTCATTAAGAGCAAATTTCTACCCACATATGTAATTGTAACAACTTTCTAGAATTAAATTGTTCTATTTTATTTATTTTTTCTCTCATGAGGTCACAAAAATTCTTTTACTACACTTAAAGATTTTTCAAAAGTAATTCTGAAGGTTCTTCAAAGATCAATAAGCACATTAAACATCAGTACCCTAAAGGTGCCTGCATAAATATTTAAGTCCGCACTATGAGTAATTCTGTGATACTACTACTAAGATTTCTGACTGAGGTTGATAAATCAGCTTTTAAAAACACATGCGCAACTAATCAAAAATATTTAATAAGTGACCTTTAAGATGACATACACATTTTGAATGTTTTTGGAAGTTTTGCTTTTTATAGCTACAGAGCACACAGTTATTTTTCCTTTTTTACAGTTTATAGAATTTAGTGGATTACAGCTGAGCATGGTGGCTCATGTCTATAATCCTAGCACTTTGGGAGGCTGAGACAGGAGGATTGCTTGAGGCCAGGCGTTTGAGACCAGCCTGAGCGACATGGCGAGACCCCATTTCTACAAAAAATAGAAAACTTAGCTGGGTGTGATAGTGTGCACTTGCAGTTCCAGCTACTCAGGAGGCTGAGGCAGAAGGATCGTTTGAGCTCAGGAGTTTGAGGTTGCTGTGAGCTACGAAGATGCCACTGCACTCTAGCCTGGGCAACAGAGTGAGACCCTATTTCAAACAAGTAAACAAAAAACCTAAACAACAACAAAAACAAAAATAAATATTGGATGAAAACTAAGAAATTCAATCCCTTATTAGGTTATTGGTTCTATACAATGCCAAATATTTGGTTACTTGGAAAATTCCAGAGTTTGGATTGAATTTTCTAGTATACACTCTGACAACTGAGGTTATTTATATAAATTTTACACAAATTCAGAAAAGAATAGAAGTAAATCTTAGGTAACTTCAGGATGGTTTTCCATGCACATGCTGGAAGAGAATCATAAAAGTAGATAATTCCTCAACTTGAGGAGCCAGGGAAATACTTAATATAACCCCTCATGTGAGATGACTGTCTTAACTTTTATAAAACATTTACAATGAAGTGAGGAACAAAAATGTGGCTTCACTGCCTTCTTCACAACCATCCTATGGAAAGGTTAAATTATAAACCTAATATTCTGAGGCCTTAAAAGATGTCTGGCAGCTTTCCCCCTTCTTGGCTACTCTCCCATACCCATGCCTAACATATTCCTGGGCTTATTCTAAAACAGGGAGACTAATATTAATGTGTGGTTGCTGGCAGCAGCCTCGTTCTTATATAACCACACCTGGTCTAAGTAGCATACCAGACCAGGTTAAATTACAGGTCCCTTGAGGAAAGTGGATGGGATCTCTGTGCTTGGCGCAGTTCAGAATTTTATGTGGGTGGTGTTTCATAAATATTATATGATGGTGATGATGGTGAACACAGAGGCCAAATGCCAACCTCTCCACATTTCACTGGGGATTTCCAACAAGCAGCTGGGGACTGTTAACAGGCTAGTTACATCATTTCCATAGCTACAACTTTCTTCTAAGTGAGTCAAAAGAGGAAGGAAGAATTTATCTTCAAACTCAGGAGGACCCTCCCAAGTAGCCTATGATAGAGAAGACATTAATTAAAAACCGGAGGAGCAGAAGGGGCAGTGACCAATTAAATAGCAGGCAGGAGAACTGAGCACCTACAAATGCAGCCTTTCTAGCTGAGTTGACTTGCACCAGGATTCTGGATTTTGCTTGCTCTAATAGCCTGAATCACAATTATAAAGTCAAACCAAGGGCTGTACACAAAAAAGGTACAACTAGCCCAGCTTTTGGGAGCAGTTTCTTGGTATTCCTGTCTTCTCTCTACCTGGATGCTCACAACACTGACTCTCCTGCCGGGGCTCAGTTTGGCTGAGACAGATTTGAAAAATACTGTGAGACAGCCCTACTTTAAAGCAGTCACGGCTGTCAACTCTGGCTGCTCATTAGAATCACCTGGGAAGCTTTAAGAATATTCATCCTCGGGTCCCACTTCTAAAGAGTCTTATTTAACATATTTGGAGTGAGATTCAAGTATTAGCATCCCTAAAGAGCTCCCCATGATTCTAAATTGCAGCCAGGGCTGAGAACCATTGCAAGAGTCAGCAATATTTGTCCTCTATATTGCTTTATATTCCATTTAACTGATTACTATGTATGTGGTTTTTTTTTTCTTTGTGTGCTTGTTTCCTGCCTGCAATTTCCAAAGATGAACAAGAGAATTTTCCTTGCTCTAAGGCAGGGCAAGACATGACAAGAGCTGGCTAACATCAGCGGGGCATGCCTGATTTTGTATGAAGTATGTGTAAGAGTGATCATTTTGATTCATTAAGGCAGCTAGAGACATTTTTGAACTGTGGGTATACTCTTTTATTGCCCAATGCCTTTGATTCTCTTTACAAATTATATCAAAACAAAAAAAATTGCTATAATATGCTTATTTTACTAGAGAAACAGAACCAAAGGAATCTAAAATTTTAGATAATTGTTACATGATTTAAAAAAATGCTACCCTTATATGAAATTGTTTGATTTCACTTTCTGAACCTGTTTCTATACAGTTAAATAGATTTCCTGGAAAGCACTTTTCACTTTTTTACATAATGGAAAGACCAGATGTAAAATTACGAGGAAAACAGATTTTGAACTTCCCTCTTTACCTTTTTAAAGGGAAAAAAATATCTCCTGAGTGTTTTCTTGATTTATTCTGGGATTTAAAAAAAATTTAATTCTTAACAACAATAGCAACAATGATAAAGTTTCTACTCCTTGGAATTCATTCACCAAATAAGCAACAACCTTTTAAAATCTACTCCATTAGAACTCCGCCCTACACCCCCTATCATATATATATGTTTATATGCCCATATAAATCCAGTATCTCTAAAAACTGATATATAATACAAACCACTCAAAACATTTTTCATGAAAACTGTGCTTTAATTAAGCAGTAAAATGTATCACACGATCAAAAACAAGTAGGGGTGGGAGAGAGCTTGCCGGGAAATGACAGCTGTTGGACAGGGTAGCAGCAACCTGCGGACAGCATGGCAAGGCTTTGGGAAGTCCTGTCCTCCAGGGCGGGTCTTGGGCTCTCAGTGCCCACTTCAGGAATACATGGTCAGCTGCAGCCACTCTTTGATAGACACCTGAATCAGGCCATCTGCGTCTCTATCCAGAGACTTGAAGGCACGAAACATAGCGTCCAGGCGGACCAGGCAGCTGATGAAGCTGTTAAAATCCATACCTCCATCCTCATCAGCATAGCGGCGCACGATCATCTGGTAAAGTTGATCATTTAGCTGGAAGCCTGCTGCCTGCAGAGCTCCCCGCAGCTGCGAACTTCCCAGAGTCCCGGAATGGTCCCTGTCATACTGCTTATAAACACACTGCCATTTCTTGATGTTGTTCCACAGATACTTAAATTCTTCAAAGCCCAGTTTCCCATTTGTGTCGTTGTCCATGACAGACACGATGCTCCGGCAGGTGTCGAGGCTAAAGCCATCGGTCTTCAGATCCTTGTGCTTCGAAAGGACTTTGTTGAGAATATTCATCAGGTCAGTGGCACCCACCTCCATGTCTGGTCCAGCCAGCTGTGCAAATTGTTGCCGAAATCGCCTAACTTCCTCACTTTCTGAGGCCTCCACGTTGGTGAAATGCTGCTGGGTGGGAGGTGGTTCTGGAGTGTATTGAGCCGCTGCAGCCTCACTGATAAAATTCACAATTCCTCCAACTATCCCTCCAATATTTCCTCCTCCTCCTCCTCTTCTCTGACCGCCTCCTCCAAGAAAGCCTCCAAGAGCTTCTCCAAGACCCCGATCTGCCCCTTCCAAGACAGCCTTTGCAAGAAACATGATTTCAGTTTAACAAGCAAGTGTAAAAGCTGCTGAAATCTTGCAGATGGTATGATGAGAGATGAAATGGAGTCCAAGCAGCTTACATGTGGAAGAACTGGCTTTTCTGTACTTGCTTACACTGCACCACACCCCGTGATGTGATGTTTCACCTCCTACTCAAGTCGCCTGAATTCCATTAGGTCCTAGCACCTGCCGTATTTTAGAGGGCCTCAACAAAACGGTTTTCTAGTCTTCTAGATATTCATAGATTAGAGTATACATGGCACATTAGAGTAATATTTTTAAATATAAAACTATACATTCTTATATGTCATTGATTTCTTAGTTCTCTGTCTCAGCATTGGAAAAATGACATGCATTTTCCTAACAGGAGAAGAAGGTAAGTGACTCAGGGAAATCCTGAATTTCTTTTCTAAGGAATATTTATTGTTAGGATTCTTGGGCATCAGAAGAATATTTACCTAATCCCCTTCCTTTTGCAAAGATTCTCAAAATCCAATGTTCTGAAGAAAAACTTGTAAGTGGGATTTTTATAATGCAAGGTCCCCAGTTCCCATGCCCAGAGGTCATGATTCTGTAGGTCTGCTCTGGGGTCCGCGAGGGACAATTTTGGCATCTTTTTTGAAGTGTAACATTCATACAGAAAAATGTACAAATCATAAGCGTATATAGCTCAAAGAATTCCACAAACTTTACACATCCACGTCATTGCATCCAGGCCAAGAAACAGAGTATCACCAGCACCCCGGAAGCCTCTTCCTGCTTCTTTCCAGTTACTCCCCTCTCCCAAGGACAGTTGCTGTCCTGATATCTAACATCATAGATCGATTCTTACACCTTCAATAAATTAAATCATATAGTATATATTAACACTTTTGTGTCTTGCTTTATTTTAAATTTTTTAAATATTTTTAAATTGTGATAAAATACACATAAAATTTACCATCTTGACCTTTTTAGATGTATAGTTCAGTGACATTAAGTATATTAGCATTGTTGTGCAACCATCACCACCAGCCATCTTCAGAACTTTTTTCATCTTGCAAAACTGAAACTGTACCCATTAAACAATAAGTCCCATCTCCCCACTGTTCTACCATCTGTCTCTATGATTTGACCACTCTATGTACCTTATGTAAGGAATCATACAGTATTTGTCCTTTTGTGACTGGCTATTTCACTTAGCATAAGGTCTTCAAGATTCATCTATGTTGTAGCATGTGGCAGAATTGCTTTCCTTTCTAAAGGTGAATAATATTCCATGGCATGAATATACGACATTTTGTTTTTCCATTAATCCATTAGTGGACACTTGGGTTGTTTCTACCTTTTGGCTATTGTAAATAATGCTGCTGTGAACAGAGGTGTACAAGTATTTGATAGAGTCCCTGCTTTCAATTCTTTCAGGTATATATCCCAAATTGGAATTGCTGAATCATATGATAATTCTAGTTTTACTTTTTTGAGAAATAGCCATACTGTTTTCCACATTGGCTGCACCATTTTATACTCCCACCAGCAGTACACAAGGGTTCCAATTACTCCATATCCTCACCAACACTTGTTATTTTCTGGGGTTTTTTTCATAATAGCCATACTAATGGGTGTGAAGTGGTATCTCATTGTGGTTTTCATGAAAATTGCATATTTTTAGTGAAAATCATTTTTTTCATATATTTTAAACCATTGTGGTTTTCATTTGCATTTTCCTAAAGATTAGTGATGAACAGCTTTTCATATGCTTTTTGGTCATTTGTATATCTTCTTTGGAGAAATGTCTACTCAAGTTCTTTGGCCATTTTTAAATCAGATTATTTGTTTTTTTGTTGTTGAGTTGTAAGAGTTCTTTAAATTTTCTGGATATTAATATTTTATCAGATATATAATTTGTAAATATTTTCTTTCATTCTCTGGGTTACATTTCAGTTCTGTTGTTAGTGTCCTTTGATACATAAAAGTTTTAAATTTTGGTGTAGTCCATCTATTTTTCTTATATTGCCTGTGCTTTTGGTAATCATGAAATGATTATCCATGAAATCAAGTAGAAATCAAGTGTCATGAAGCTTTTCTCCTATATTTTCATCTAAGAGTTTTATAGTTTCAGCTCTTATGCTTAGGTCTTCGATCTATTTTGAGTTAATTTTTATATATTGTATAAGGTAAAGGTACAACTTCATTCTTTTGCATGTGGATATCCAGTTTTCCCTGCACCATTTATTGAAAAGACTGTCCTTTCCCCTACTGAATGGTCCTGGCACCCTTGTCGAAAATCATTTGAATGTGTGTAGATATATGTACATACATATTATTTTTTTCTGAGCTCTCTATTCTATTCCACCATTGGTTTATGTGTCTATCTTTTTGCCAATACTACACTGTTTTGATTATTGTAGATCTGCAGTAAGTTTTGAAATCAGGAAATGTGAGATCTTCAACTTTTCTTTTCAAGATTGTTTTGGTTATTCAGGGTCCTTTGAGATTCCATATGAATTTTAGGATGAATTTTTCTATTTTTGTAAAAAACGTTGTTGGGATTTTGATAAGGATTGTTTTAAATCTGTAGATTGCTGTGGGTAGTATTGACAACTGAATGATATTAAGTCTTCTAATCCATAAACATGGAATATCTTTCCATTTATTTGTATTTTTTTTTTTTTAGCAGTGCTTTGTAGTTTTCGGTATATAAGACTTTAGTTTCCTTCATTAAGTTTATTCCTCAGTATTTTATTCTTTCTGATGCCATTATAACTAATTGTTTTCTTAATTTCCTTTTTGGCACATTCATTGTTAGTATATAGAAATGCAATTAATTTTTGTGTGTGGACTTTATATCCTGCAATGTTGCTAAATTCCTTTATTAGTTCTAACAGGGTTTTTTTTTCAGGGGGGGAGTGTGAGTGGAATCTGTAGAGTTTTCTACAAATAAGATCATGTCATTTGTGAACAGAGATAATTTTACTTCTTCTTTCCAACTTTTATGGCTTTTATTTCTTTTCTTGCTTAACTGTTCTGGCTAGGCCTTCTAATACTATGTTGAATAAAAATGGTGAGAGTAGGCATCCTAGTCTTATTCCTGATCTTAGAGGAAAAGCTTTCAGTCTTTCACCATTGAGTATGACGTTAGCTATGGGCTCTTCATATATAGTGTTTATTATGTTGGAATACTTTCCTTCTATTTCTAGTTGTTGAGTGTTTTTATCATGAAAGGGTACTGAATTTTGTCAAATGCTTTTTCTGCATCAATTGAGATGATCATGTGATTTTTTCCCCCTTCATTCTGGGAATGTTGTGTATTAGATTGACTGATTTTCATATATTGAACCATCCTTTCACTCCAAGAATAAATCCCACTTGATCATGGTATATAATCCTTTCAATGTGCTATTGAATTCTGTTTGCCAGTAGTTGGTTGAGAATTTTTGTGGCATTATTCATATGGCATATTAGTCTATAGCATTATTTCCTTGCTAGTTACAGGTCTGTTCAGATGTTCTATTCTTCATTATTCAGTCTTGGTAGGTTGTGTGTTTCTGTGTATCAGACCATTTCATCTAGGTTATCCAAGTTGTTGGCATACAGTTGATCATACTACTCACTTATAATCCTTCTTATTTCGGTAACATTGGTAGCAGTGTCTCCTCTTTCATTTCTGATTTTATATGTCTGGATTTTTCCCCCTCAACCTTACATTTATTTGTGAGATTTGATTTTATATTTTCAATAAGCACCTTCAGAAGTCAGTTTGTAGCGGGCAGTCCCAGACCATACTTTGTGAAACCCTATGTTTGATACTAGGTAGATTCAGAGTACAAGTCCTCCAGAGGTTTTTAGAAGTTTTATTGGTGAACTTGGGGAAAGGTGGCCAGGACTTAATGACTAAATCATTATATCACTTAGCATTTGGGGTCTCAATTTCAAATCTGCAAAATGATGATAATAGCATCTCCCTTGCTTACTTCAAATGATTCAGTCTGATCTATTATATATCAGGATTTAGGCTCAGTGCTTAGGATACAAGGGTGAACACAACAGGATTGCTGTGCTGAGGATCAAGCTGACCCACAGAAAACTGGTTGTAATTATAAACTGAAGTTCATGTTCACATTTCTACCATTAAGTCTAACATATTATATTAGTATTTGCTTTGGTATTTAGGTTTCATAGAATTTCTCTGAAAGACACAAAGGTATTCCAGATGAGGAAAGAAAAACTCAGAGACGTTAAGTTACTTACTCAACGTCATGCAGTTAATGCTTTGCACTGTATTATCTAAGCAGCATGAGTGCCCAAAAAGCGAATAATGGATTCTGCTGAGGCAAAGGAAAGGAAAACATTTACCTATAGAACAGATCCTGTGTAGGCCTGATTACAGTGTGAGTCAGAGTTCTTCAAATAGATAAGAGATATAAAAGAACAGTATAGTGAAAGCACAGAGGAGCTAAAGGATACGCGGTATTCAAGAGATGGTGACTGGTACAAAGTGATGAGAGTCTGTTGCTGGGAGCGATGGGAGATAAAGGGAGATCAGTAAGATGGAGTCGGATTGGAGAGGGCTCTGAACCACCATATGACAGAGCCTCTCTCACAGGTTATTGTAGACACTACTGACAGCTCAAGTGTAAAGTCAAAAGAAGGTTAGATGTGAAATGACTTTGGAAACTGTATAATTCTAGAATTAAATAATGATTATTCTAGCTATTATAAGGGAGAGAATAGTAGCTAGGGGACACTGCTCGGTTTAGGACATGGGAGCAATGTCCTGCCTCCTTCTACCACACCCAGTGGTTTGTGTCAAACTCTCCAATGACTGGTTTTATTTCTCATGAGCACAAAGAGATGGTCTCTGTGAACACCAAAGGCCAAATATCTTCCTTAACCACATAGAAAAAGTACCACAAAAGAAATGTCTTCCTTTTAGGGAATCACAAAGGGCCATCTGGCTTTAGACAGATGTAAACACTTTCATATAAGCTTTTCTCAGAGGAAATCACATGGGCTTTGTTTTTATAAGATTGCAAATTAACTAGATAGCATTCACTTTCATATAAAATGTACCTCCTTACGTCCATCTGAAGTGTTCTTTTGCTGTAGTTTAAATCCAATTGCTCTCATTTATTAAATATTTTCTGTGAAGATGGAGGACATTTGGCTAACAGTTTCTCATAAACCATCATAGAATAAAAGACTGTTATTAGATTAACAAGCTTTTTCTTTTCTGGACGATTTAATCCCCTATGGCTATTTATTAGAACATTAATAGCAACCTTAGTTGCTGTCTGGGGTAACTCTACTGTCCAGATCTAGAAAAAAAAAGGTAGTAAGAGAAGAAGCCACAAGTGATGGAAAATTTAACCTCAATTTCGGGAGAAGAGTTATTAAACTTAAAAAGTACACAATTACACTTGAATGTTATTAACATTATTCAAAATAGTCCAAAAGTAGAAACAACCTAAATGTCTACCAACTGGTGAAAGGATAAATACAATGTGATATATCCATATAAGGAATACTATTCAGCAATAACATGGAATTAATTACTGTTACATGCTATAACATGGAAAACCTCAAAACATTATGCTAAGTGAAAGAAGCCAGGCATAAGACACCATACAGTATATGATTCCATTCATATTAAATGTCCAGAAAAGGCAAATCTATAGAGATAGAAAACGTTACCTGGGGTGAGGAGGCAATAAATGACAGGAATGAACAGTTAATGACACAAGGAATCATATGAGAGTGATGGAAATTTCTAAAACTGCTTTTGGTGATGGTTGCACAACTTATTAATTGACCCCCCAAAAATCATTGAATTGTACACTTGAAGAGGGTGAATTATATGATATATAAAGTATGCCTCAAGAAAATTATTTTAAAAAGAAGTCAACAGTGACAGTTTGTAGTAAAAAGAATACTGAACTAGGAATTCTAGTCCCAGTCCTGCAATTAACCAGCTGTGTGGCCTTAAGCATGTAACTTCCTTCCATGAGCTGGCAGCCTTCTGCAAAATGAGGAGGATGGGCAATTTGATAACAAAAGTCCTTTTAGCTCTACAATTCTGTGAGTCTAGATTTTCAGGTACCATGAAGCAGTGACAGCGGCATCGTTCTTACAGGGAGCTTAGTTTCCTTCTGGCGTCTAAGCCTTTTGATGCTATAATATTAATTTAATTTAGACTTTCTTTATCTTGGGTCTGGTTCCACAACTTTTAAAGACATGCTTGCTAATCCTTACTTTGACATACAGTCTGGTTTTCCAAAGTATTCCTGATTGCAACCTATGAAGTATGTTGCTTTTCCAAACAGAACTCCAAGGGAGACTGGACCTGGTCTAGAATAATACAGAAGGACTCACAACTCCCACTCTGAGTGGAGCCTTTCTGTCAAGTGGGGCTTTCACTTAACTGCAACGTGATCTGGACCAGACCTTTCTAATTTGTTGATAAGAATGTCATGTTGGATGAAATCAAAAGCATTTCTAGAGTCCGTACAGATAAAATCTATTTCTTTTTCGTTATCATCTTGGACTGTCATTCTGTCATAGAAAGAAATTAAATTGGTCTGACACAATGTGCTCTTTACAAAGCACTGTTCTTTACTTCCTTCTGCTCTTGGAGGAGGCCAGTAATTGCTCACTTGTTCGAGTTAAAAAAGTTAAGTTTTAATTGTTACAGTCTCCTTGCTGTTTCCTCTGTGCATCTCCCAGGTATATACTTGCACTGGGAAACCAAAAGTTAAGCATATCATTCTTATGTCTGAATGGATGTTTCTCATGTAACTACACCCAGAGAAAATACCATGATGGACTAAATGGGGAACTAAGAAAATATGAGCACTGAAGAGGAAAATACTCAGACATATAGGACCACCACACTTTCAGGACAACTTGTGTAACCGAACAGCAAAGTTCATCTGTCTCGCCCAGAAAATAATAGCCTTTTTCTGTAAATGATATCACATAAATTGAAGAGTGGCTTGCTTTCATGTAACAAATCTTGATTAACTGGTATTGTAATCAAAATGAGTTCTTTCCACAGGAACTATAAATCTGAAGTGGAAATTTAAAGGATAAAAGATTTTACTGTTTATTTCTAATAATTTAAGCCACCTACGTGCCCTGCCCTCACCCTCAGCATGAGCAGAAAGCCTGCACACTACAGCACCCTACCTTTCTAACTGGAATGAGCACACAAGGATGATCGTTATTACTGGCACTCAAGATGTAACACTTGAACTAATACCAGGAACAGGGCAGACAGGAAGAACTTGAGATAAAGAAACACATTCATTGCATATAATGAGAACAGTAATGAAAGAGCTACTGAAGTTTACAATAGCCGAAAAGGCTGGATTGCCTAAGTGCTAAAGTATATACAAACTTTTCCTGTCTAATACTTAAACAAAGTACATAGGAATGCCAGAAGAACTGAGTACTAGCTAGAAGGTAGAAATGGGAAAAATCACGATAGTTGTCAAATTATTCTACAGAATGGAAATCGTAACCATATACCTAAATCCTTCTAGGCAGTGATCTGTTATGCACATAATGGTGTTGGTAAGAAGAGAAAGTGAGCCCATGCCAGACTATGGCTTAGAATTAGAAATCAATTCTCTCATTCTTTCCCTCTCATCTGTGAAGATGAATGACACACCACTGCTTAGAACTGTAGGAGGAGATTAACAAGAGGGAGACAGATTAGTTAAGAATAAAGACTCATAGTGATCCCTTTACATCAGAAGTGACGTATGAAGAGATATCCCTTGCTAGTGGTAAGAAAGAGACAGATAACATTGTATACTGCCAGCTAGCAACAAAAATTACATGCTTACTGAAATATTTGGGGACTTTGATTCACTGGGCATAAGATACTGTTGTCAGGGCAGCACACAACTCTGCTCAGTAACACAGTGCTGCAAGAGGTGAAATGAACAATAACGATGTATGGACATTGCAAGACATTGTTATAACTGTAAAAATGACCCTGTTACAGTTATTTCTGAGTTAGCTGGTGTACTTTCTTAATCTTACTAAGTGTCTTTAAATCCCTTCAAGTGTGCTAACAAAAACAGAAATCTAGTATTTAATTTGAATTATGAATATAAAAAATATTGAGAAGCCACTGTTTGAAACCATTGTTTCAGCCCTCAACTCTAACTCATCTGGATGTTTGACCAACCTCCAATTAATCTCTATTCTGGAGAGTTCGTTACATATTCATGAAAATAATGAAGCTAAATTAAACCCAAAGATTAAAAGGATCTTTTGTTTTCAAAGAGATTGGAACTTTCAAAAAAAAGCTCTTCTCAAACTAGTGAACTATGCTATGCTTTAGATCATGAGTGACACATTTCCGTTGGACCTTCAGACTGTCTGACATCAAATATCTGAGAATCTAAAGAACATGTTAGAAGGAGCAAATAGCATATTTTTTTTAGAACAAATTGAGACAAAAATCATTATTAAGTTTTTGTAGACTAGCCAAGAATGTAGGTGGGAAGAAAGAGTAAGAGACTGATGGAGAGATATTCGGGTTTTCCTCCTAACCCCAAAACTGCAAGCACAACTGCATTTGATTTGGGGCAAGAGTGAGAGAAGATTGAGAAGGAAGGGAAAGCGGGGATAAAGTGGGAAGGGAAGGAAGGGAAAGGGAAGATAAAGTGGGAAGGGAGGGACTTAGGCAGGAATTTATAGCTGCTGAAAGAGCAACAGGAACACCCCACCCTTTCTTTCCCACCCTTCCTCCCCTTCCCCCCACCCCTCCTCAAGCACTGAGTTTAGCAAGATAAGCTACTGTGAGAGAAACAAACTATGGAGTTGCCGAACTTCCTTGCCTTCCCCATCGAATGTCCCCAAGCTCAATTACTTAAAGAGACTGAGAAAACAAGCCTCGCATGGAAGTGGGTATGTGCACAAGGTGTGGCAACAATTGCATAATTCAGCGTCTGAAAACAAAGCAAACTTTCACAGGCACAGACATGCAGGTGTGTTAAAAACAGAGCAAGAGAATGTGTGTGAGAGAGAGAGAGAGAAAGAGAGAGATAAAGGAAAAAAGGAAAGAAAGAAAGGTCAAATGCATTAGTCATTAATTCTCTAGACTATTTTCTTGCCCTTCCAGTATGTTGGAGATCAAAAGAAAACCACTTTAAAGACCAGCTTATGGGGTACATCTAAATCTAAATCACACTATATAAAGAATTAAAAAAAAACTTATAAAATGATATGTGAGCCTGCTGAAGCAGTCCATGCAGAAGTGTGAATGACCAAATAGGCGACAAAGGCTCTCCAGTCTCTGACTGCCGGGGACAATTGTCTTCTCTAGTTCTGAGTCAGTTAATCTGGCTAACTGCCAGTTAATTTAATCCTTGGTTTATGTGCCCTTCCCTACTCCTGAATCTTCCTGTACTTAACAATGCCATAGAAAGAATGAGGCTGTTGGCAGGTATCATCAATCATCAAAAGACAGAACTGGTGTCACAATAATTCTACAACTGCCAGCAATGACAGTTTGACACCTCAAGGACAGGACAACATCTATAGATATTATTTTTAATTTTGATTAAAAATCCTGGTGAGCTCCATGTCTAAGATACGCTATAAACTTCCTCCTTTGTTCCTGTTTCATAGTCCCTTCCTATTTCCCTACTTCCTGTCCTTGTTTGTATTGTCCTTGCCATATTCCTTCCTATAACCAATTTTATCTATATAAAATTTTTATTTAAAATTACTTGCATGGTTTCTAGAACCATAGTGGAAGACATTATATAAATCTCACAGAAAGATTAGTAACCATACAAGTGATAAGGTACCTCTAATTTCCCAATTTGCACAGTTACATCCAATAATTGACTTATACCTTGCCCTAATCTTCATTACACTTCATAGTGGTGCTGATGCAGTGATGCATTATCACTTCATGGATGAAGACAGATTATTTGTTTGCTGCAAGCAAGCCTAGAGAGAGGGCCAGGCACTACATATAGAAGAAGGCTGCTTAACAGCATCATGTTAAAGAATAGTGAGATCACAGAATAAGTCATTGGAAACATTAGTGTGCTCCAGGAAAAAAACAGAAAAAAAGCCCTGTCCTGGTTTCTGTCATCAAGCTATAATTTCTTTTCAAAATATCTTTTCCCAGTGGCTAAGAAGAGAATTGGGACTTCTGGTGCTACCCCGGATATAATAAGCCCAGTTAAGCCTATCTCTCCCAATTACAACTAGAAACTTTGGATAAAATACAAAAAGCAACTACCTTTGGACAAAAAACCACAGCAGGAGGATGGGTGAGGAAAGCCAAAACTTGAAGAACAACCAGTAAGGCTGCGAAATCATTGAGGCCAATTTAAAGTAAGACATCTTTAAACTGTTGAAAGAAAAGAACAGTCAACTCCAAATTATATAAACAGACGAACCTTTTATTGTGCTTCACTTTAGATCCCTCACAGATACTGGCTTTCTGTTTTGCTTGTTTGTTTGTTTTATATAAATTGAAGGTTTGTGGCATCTCTGTGTCAAGCAACTCTATCAGCTTCCAGTTTTCCAACAGTACTGCTCACTTTTTGTCTCTGTGTCACATTTTTGTAATTCTCCCAATACTTCCAACTTTTCCATTATTATTATACCCAATACGGTGATCTATGACCAGTGATCTCTGATGTTACTATTGTAATTGTTTTGGGGTGTCACACGAACTGTACACACATAAAACAGCGAATTTAATCAATGTGTGTGTTCTGACTGCTCAGACTAACCGGCCATTCCCCAGTGTCTCTCTTTCTCTCCCTTCCCTCAGGCCTTCTCATTTCCTGAGACACAACAGTATGGAAATTAGGCCAATTAATAACCCTAAGTGTTCAAGTGAAAAGAATGACTGCCCATCTCTCACTTTACATCGAAAGCTAAAAATGATTAAGTTTAGTGAGGAAGGCATGTCAAAAGCCTGGACAGGCTGAAATCTAGGCCTATTGCATGAAACAGTTAACCAAGTTGTAAATGCAAAAGAAAAATTCTGGAGGGAAATTAAAAGTGTTACTTCAGTGAACATGCGAATGATTAGAAAACAGAACAGCCTTATTGCTGCTATGGAGAAAGTTTGAGTGGTCTGGACAGAAGATCAAAACCAGTCACAACATTCCCTTAAGCCAAAGTCTAATCCAGAGCAGGCCCTAACTCCTTTCAATTCTATGAAGGCTGAGAGAGGTGAGGAAGCTGCCGAAGAAAAGTTGGAAACTAGCAGAGTCTGGTTTCTGAGGCTTAAAGATAAAAGCCATGTCATAACACAAAAGTGCAAGGTGAAGCAGCAAGAACTGATAGAGAAGCTGCAGTAAGGTACCCAGAAGATCCAGCTAGGATCATTGATGGCTACACTAAACAATAGATTTTCAATGTAGACAGAAGAGCCCTCTATTGGAAGAAGATGCCATCTAGGACTTTCAAAGCTAGAGAGAAGTCAATGACTGGCTTCAAAGCTTCAAAGAACAGGCTGAGTCTCTTGTTAGGGGCTAACGCAGCTGGTGACTTTAAGTTGAAGCCAGTGCTTATTTACCATGCCAAAAATCTTGGGCCCTTAAGAATTGTATTAATAGTAAATCTACTCTGCCTGTGCTCTGTAAATGGAACAACAAAACATGGATAACAGCTCTTCTGTTCATAACATGGTTTACTGAATATTTTAAGCCCACTGTTGAGAACTACTCCTCAGAAAAAAAGATGGTTTTCAAATTATAGCTGCTCATTGACAATGCACCTGGTCACCCAAGAAGTCTAACAGAAATGTAAAAGGAGATGAATGTTGTTTTCATGCCCTGCTAACACAACATCCATTCTGCAGCCCACAGATCAAGGAGTAATTTCAACTGGTAAGTCTTATGATTTAAGAAGTATATTTCATAAGGCTATAGCTTACATAGATAATGGTTTTTCTGATGGATCTGACCAAAGTAAATTGAAAACTTTCTGGAAAGGATTCATCCTTCTAAATGCCATTAAGAACATTTGTAATACATGGGAGGAAGTCAAAACACCAACATTAATGGGAGTTTGGAAGAAGTTGATTATAACCCTTATGGATAACTTTGAGGAGTTCAGGCATCAGTGGAGGAAGTAACTGCAGATGTGGTAGAAATAGCTAGAGACCTAGAAACAGAAGTGGAGCCTGAAGATGTGACTGAATTGCTGCAACCTCATGATCAAACTTGAATGAATGAGGAGTTTGCTTCTTATGGAAGAGCAAAAAAACTGGTTTCTTGACAGCTATATTCATAATTGCCCCCAACTGGATACAAACCAAATGCTCCTCAACTGAAGAACAGATAAAATAACTATGGTACATCCATACAATGAAATACTTCTCAGCTATCAAAGGGAACAGATTACTGATACGCACAAAACTATGGCAGAACCTCAAATGCATTGTGCTAAGTGAAAGAAGCCAGATTCAAAAGACTACATACCATATGATTCCATTTGTGTGGCATCTGGGAAAAGCTGGAAGGAGAATAGGTCAATGATGACCAGGGGTTAAGGGTGGGGAAAGGGCTTGACTACAAATGGATAGCTACAAGGGAATATTTATTTTTTTGCAGCTGCTGTGTATCTTGAATGTAATGGTAGTTACATGCCTCTAAGCATTTGTTACAACTCATATAGCTGTAACTACAAGAGTGTACTTTATTATCAATTTTGTATATTAAAAAACAAGTTAAAAAATAGACAGTTTGAAATCTTGATATGTTTTTCCTCAGGAAACTTTTCAACAATCCAATTATCTAATTGCATGTACTTACATATTCATAAGCAGCAAACTGTATCCCCAAAATAAAGGCAAATGGCCAGATGTTAATTGAAACCTTTGTTATAAAATTTCACTTGAAAATAAAATCTATTTGGTCTTTACACACTTTTGGGAAAGTCCAAAAACCTTCAGAATAGAATTTTACCACTCATTTCATCACTGTATGAATTTTGATATAAGTTTTAAAATTCTTTCCAATTATATAAACTCTTCCAATTCCATATTACAAATGTGGTTATATGGCCACAATATTTGTTTCTGGCCTGGCATTTAAAATAAATAGACATTATCATATCATATCATATAAAAAATGACACTATCATAAATGTTGTGATACACACATAATTACTATTATAGTAATAATAGTAATTAAGAGGAAAAAATAAAATTATGCAATTAAACCATAGGCTCAGCCTTGATTCTTCTAACACTGACCTAAGAGATTTTTCAAATGCCTGCCATACTGATTTATGCCTTGTGGGGACTGGAAGAGTAAAAATGTTAAAGATTAAATTTTAACATACCCTATCAAAGAGTGCGAAAAGTTGTCTCAAGACATCTGAAACAGGCAACTTTAAATACTCTGCAAATTCTTCAATTCCAATTCTTCCTCCTTTTGAGGAACACGCAATAGATGCATATTCATCCAAATGCTTACGAACACCATCCCAATCTAATCTAAACAAACAAAGAATTATAAATACACGTTATTATCCCTTTACAATTTACACAGACCTTTAATGAACACTATTTGATTAATTTGTCAGGGGGAAAATATTTTAAGTGTTAAATTTGAAAAGGTGAACGAAACAGGTATTTAAAAGTACATATTGAACATGTATGCAGGTATTTAGTCTTTTAAAGGATATTAATATAACTGATAATCATCCCAAATATCTCAGGGAAAGAAAAGTAAATGAGAAGAAGAACAATGTGGTGGAATAATAAATGACTCATGAGAAGAAAATAAGAAAGCATATTTTAATCTAAACTACTAAGTCAATAGTAGTTATTGAGTTGTTACAAAAGAAATTACAATTCTTGCTTTCAAGGAGCCTTCAGGCTGATAATGAATTCATATTTCTCAAAATGTTGTAATAGGGAGATTCATTACACACTTCCTCCAATATTAGTTATGAAAAATCAGGTTGATAAAAATACACTGGAGGCCGGGCACAATGGCTCACACCTGTAATCCTAGTATTCTGGGAGGCCAAGGCGGGAAGATCACTTGAGCTTAGGAGTTCAAGACCCGCCTGAGCAAGAGTGAGACCCTGTCTCTTCTAAAAAATAGAAGTATTAGCCAGGTATCATGGCACATGCCTGTAGTCTCAGCTACTTGGGAGGCTGAGGCAGGAGGACTGCTTGAGCCTAGGACTTGGAGGTTGCAGTGAGCTATCACGATGCCACTGTACTCTACCCAGGGTGACAGAGTGAGACTCTGTCTCAAAAAAGAAAAAAAACCCATTGGAAAATATACTATAGCTTACATGACGTTCTATTTTTGCCTCGTAGAATTAAACAAATGACCAAACACATATTTCTTCTGTGCCAAATTTCAGTGACTATCTAAACTTTTCAAATCTAGGGAGTATTGCGAACATAACACCCAAACAAAGGCAAAACATGTTTGTTATCTAGAAGATATAAGTAATATTTTCTGTATCAGTTATCAAAATGTTGTGTTGTAATATTGAACTTTGATATAGAAACTGGTTCTGTAGCTCCTTCCTAGGGAGGATGCCAAAGTCTATTAAATCAATAAATTCTGCAAATTCCTAATAGGATTGAGAACAGAATGAACTATAATAAGAGGGGGGTTTGAGGTTTACACCTTTCATACCAGATAGGTCAAAAGAAATGTTCTAAATGGTTTAGACTACATAATAAAAGCACAAAGGAGGGTTTTTACCTTTAGAAAAAGAAATACATACCCAGAAAAGAATGGTAGAACTAGGGTAAGCACTTAAAATTCAGTGGTGGTCAGAATTGCCATTAGACAAATCAATTTATGTTTCATATATGAAGTTCTGACCACCACATATCAATCCCATCTAATGATGCTATAGTTGTAAAAGAAGTTGGGTGGCAGGATTGACTACTCTGAGCCAGTTCCCAGTAGGGAGGTGGATCTGTGTGGGTCCACATTTATTACCCCTTGGTCTCCTCCTGTGACCAACGTATATACCTACAAGTTAACTGTTCTTGAAAAAAAAAAAGTAGATGAATAAAATAGAAGATAAATTCACAACCCTGACTTTCCCAATAAACACCAAGTGTGTCCTAGAGCTGAGCATTAATAAAGCAGGAGAAAGTAAACAAGTAGGATTTCAAATCCCTTTTGGACAACTTTATGAAAGTGTAGGAATTTTAAAATACACTTACTTCAATTTCCGGCTAATTTTAGTAAATTCCACCAACCCAGCTTCCATGGGCAATGTTAGCTGTCCTGCTGAAATCATCAATCTGCAATCTTCATACGTATGATCTGTTACTGGTATTCCCAGAGCTCTAAAAGTATTAAGAAGCAGACTGAAATTCAGTTTTTTAAAAAAGGAATGATTTTTCATTAGTCCTGTATTGGTTAACAAACAACAGTAAACGGAAAAGTATTTACTACTTTTTAAACCAGTAGCTCTGGCTTTTCTTTCAAAAGAGACATATTTCTCTACTTCTTCAGACTTCCTGTGGCCCAAGTTAATCTCCTTATGTCTGCATGCTTCTGTCTCTGTAGCTGATCATTTTTGTTTTGTGTTTTAACAATAATAATAGTTGACTTGAGTTTCATGGAAAGTAATCAGAAGGCTCAAGTTCAAGTCTTAGTGGAGTCTTTTACCAGCTGTGGACCTTCTGCATTTCACCTAAGCCTCACTTTTCTCATCCGTACATAGGAATAACTACTCTATTTACTCCAAATGGTTACTGTTATGACAAAATAGGAATGCCTGTAGAGGTACTGTTTAAACAGATAAATAGCATTTGCATGTACTGCAAGTGAACAAGCTATCCAAACTGCTAGTCATCTGTGGTTTTTCATCTTTTCTAACTAGGAATTCACTTTCTTGCCACATAGCAATCTTCTAAAAATACTGAAATGAATTGATAATAAACTGATATTTCTTCTAAACCTAAACATCCTCCATCCTCGAAAGAGAGCGTAACTCCTACTACCCACTTCACTATTGCTCAGCGATCAAATGGTTGTGAATTAGATTTGGAAACCATATATATATTAATAAGAACTTTAAAAACACTGAGTGCAGCACATAAAACAATTTCTTGAAGATTTCTCTTCACTAAATTTTTATTCGTAAATATTCAGTGAAAATCATAAAATTGTTTTCAACTATATTTGATTTTGTTGAACCACTGCTAGGTACATTAAATTTTGAATGAATGCAATCAGAATAAAACTTTTTTATCTAAAACATTTTTTCTAGGTTATTTCTGGTTAATAAATATTTTGGTTAGGAACATATAACATGGAAAATAAAATTTTTAAATATTTCAGGAATTATAAAAATAAATAGTACAGCACAATAATTCAGAGTGTGTGCTTTGGTAACCAGAAATGTGGATTTGAGTCCCAGCCCAGTCACTACCTACTATAATTTTGGGCAAACTACTCACCTCCCTGAGTCCCCTCCCCTGTCTTTCCAATTAAGACACATTTCTCTGAGTCTGCTTCCTTACTTTTGTCATAGAGTTGCTGTGAGGATGATACTAGCTAGATAACACAGGGCCTAGCACAATACTTGGTAAATATTTATTTTTAGCTGTAGTTACACCACTACCTGACATCTATTTTGCTCTTTACTGTTTTTAAATGTTTTTGTCATATACTTTCCTACTTGATTCTCATGATAATCAAAACCATGAGAAATGCAAGGCAATGATTTTAATTCCCATTTCACACATGAAGAGAAGGAGTCATAGACGAAACTTGTCCAAGGTTGCACAGCTAATTGAGGTCTTTCTTATTCTTTATCCAAGGCCATTATACCTCCACGCCTCCAAATTCAGAAAAAAGCTGGCTAAACGAATCCCTTCTCTATTTTTAGGCACATTTCGGGAAGCCAAAATATCTGATATAAGTTCTCTCCGTTTCTGATACTTATCTTAGTTCCTACTTTTTGGACATAAGCTGGTATGAAAATGTAAGAAAGGAAGAGAATAAAACAATATAAAAGCTAATTTTGTAGCTGGCCTAGAAACTAGATAAAACAAGTACACCTACGTACACTTAGTAGCACAATATTTTTTTTTTTTTGCTAAACATTTATTATATTTTGAAAACAGTTATTCTGCAGTGAAATATTAAAAATATATACATATATCAGAATAAAACATATATGTAATTTAAAATGTGGCTATAAAGCCAAATTTCAGCTATGAAGCTTAATTCAGAGTTCCCACTGAGTTTTTACTAGGAGAATAAATATTGCTGGTCTATTAGCTCCAAATCTACTATAGGGAATAGCAACAGAGTGGTGCCGGGGGAAGGTACACACCTGGAGGGCTCGGGGGCTGCCTGGGTGGTAGTACAGTATAACATATTCTTTCATTACAAGACGGGTGATTTATCTAGTCCAAATGGTGGCCAGTTAAAACTCCCTTAAGTGCAGGAAAATATGAATAATTACCTTATGTTTTACAGTTTCTAAATCCTAAATTTATAGCCATCCCTTCAGAGGGGTGACTTTTTCCCTTTTCTGAGTATCTCCTTCCCTTGCAAACTTTCTCCTTTTCAGTGTTACAATCATTAATGCCTTTGAAATGCCAGCCTTGGGCAGAGCTATATGAAGGCCAAGGGAATAGGCCACGCAGGAACCACTAAGATCATCACAAACCAGGCTTTGTCTGACAGAGATGGACCAGCGTGGGAGAATTCGCCCTGTGGAAGGCACTGACTGGTCTCTTCTGGTTATTGTATACTCCTCTGTCTTTCCGGTAAAGACACATTTCCTTATTTGGGGGCTGAGGCTGGGAAAAATATTTAGATTGTTTTACCGACAGCATCCCTGGGCATATTATTTTACTTACCAAAATGATTTGGGAAATGAGGTCCTTAGGGGGAAAAAAGCCTTAAAACTATGTTAAATGATATTTACAAATAATTTTCAAGTTATTTATCGGTTATAATCACATATACACACTTACTCTGCCATTAAACTCCGGACTCTATTGGCAAAAAGGACAGGATCATTTTTTTCTTCATCACTTGGTACTTGAACAGGCATAAACTGAAAGATAAATATACCTTTCCATAACAATCCTTAGGCCCAAGACAGTAAATGCTAAATAAATTAATGTATACACTATCAATATATTAAATCCCCTACCTTTTTAGAGCATAGGTCACATGACATAATAGAAGTAACACTGGGCTTACACTCAAGAGGTCCCTATCCAAGTCCTGGGTCTTCCTGTGTGTTAACTAGTATGTCATTTAACTTTGCTCGCCGGGTACGGTGGCTCACGCCTGTAATCCTAGCACTCTGGGAGGCCGAGGTGGGAGGATCGCTCAAGGTCAGGAGTTCGAAACCAGCCTGAGCAAGAGCGAGACCCCGTCTCTACTAAAAATAGAAAGAAATTAATTGGCCAACTAAAAATATACAGAAAAAATTAGCCAGGCATGGCGGCGCATGCCTGTAGTCCCAGCTACTTGGGAGACTGAGGCAGAAAGATCGCTTGAGCCCAGGAGTTTGAGGTTGCTGTGAGCCAGGCTGATGCTACAGCAATCTAGCCCGGGCAACAGAGTGAGACTCTGTCTCAAAAAAAAAAAAAAAAAAAACCAAAAAAACCAAAACTTTGCTGAACTGTCTCTTCAACTCTAAAAAGAGGGTTATGATCACCTACTTCCCTGGTTGTTATGAGAGTGAAATGAGCCAATCTCTGGAATTCTGAAAATCGCAAAGCTGTAGCTACTATGATGCTATTCTCAGAGCTGTATCTTCTATCACTCACACCCCTTTATGTGAAAATGTTCTTTATTTCTTTTCTATTTTTTTAAACAGTTTTATATTCTCTATCCATTCCAACATCAACTAGATTTTTATTATTTGATTGAAATTTATGTCTTGTTATTTCTTCTACTTTTAAAAACTAACCCCTAGTGTTGGCTTTCTAGCTTTTTGCTTGACATCATTTTTTTGCTTTATCATTTTCAGCTTTATTTTTTTCTGATATTCTGATATTTTTTCTGATATTCCACCTGATATTCTGTGATGCCTTATTTGTACTGTCCCTATTTTTATATATGGTTTTCTAACATCAACAAGGTTTTGGTGCCATATTCAAATCATTACATATTTTTTGAGCACCTACTATATACCAGGCAAGCTTAATAGGACCCTATTCTTGCTTCAAAGAAGATCCATATTTTAATAGGATAGACCAAGATAAATAATCCTCCATGCTAAGTATCATTGCTCCTATTACTCTCAGTTACAAATGGGGCTTAACAGCTTAATTAACCTACTCAAAGTCATATAAGGTTTATCAGATTCAAAAACTTTATTTTTCCCACTAAACCATCCTTTCTGGAGTATGAGAGTGAGGGATAGGAAATGATTAATTTTGCCAGGGGGCAGGGAAATGCAGCCAAAGGAGGGAGGTGGTACCTGGGGAGGGGGTGTTCTACAGAACAGCTAATACTTGATCTTGGCTTTTTAAGGATAGGTTTGATTTTGCCAATAGCTACTGTCTATTGAATTATAACTATAAACCAGGCATCATGCTAGTTATTTTATATGCATTATTTTATAAATTCTTACCCCATTTTTGTCATAAGGAACTGGGGTTCACAAAACTTAAATGACTTGCTCAAAGTTTCATGTTTCAATTCTATTCAACAAATAGTACTTAGGCCCCTATTATGAGTCAGACATTGCACTAAGCCCTGAAGACATGACAATGAAGTCCCTGCCCTCAAGAAGCTCTTCAGGCAGTAGGGTAGAAATTTATGATACAATGAACCAAATCCACCAATAAGAGCTACCAGCCATAATGCACCTACTGTGTGCTGGGTTCTTTATATGAGGGGCTTCATATGATTAACTCTCTAAACAATTCCTTGAGGCAAGTCCTACTATTTGGCATTTGATAGATGAAGAATGGAAGAGGTTAAACAATATAGCCAAAGTCACACAGAAGTGGCAGGGCTATACCACTTTCTTCAGATGGACCTGTCTTCAAATCTTGTGAATCATGTTAAGAAGCCTATAGGCATTGGTGAGTCAGAGATGAAGTTTAAACAAGGGTGTGACATGACCAAGGCCAAATTTTCGAGCAGTAACTTCAGTGGCAGGGAGTGGATGCCCCAAGAGCAGGGAGAACACCTGGAAGCTACTACAATTGGGAGAGATGATCAGACCTTGAATAGAGAGAGTGAGGATGCAGAGGATGGCATGGATGCAAGTGGCATTTTTAAGCTAAGATGCATAGGAATTACAGCATAATGTGCTATATGACCTTTTACTTTGCACATTTATCTTACCAACTGCCACTCCAAGGGGGTCCTGGCATGCCTAGGAAAGAGCACTCAGCTGGGGTTGCTGCCTGGGCTCTGCTGTGATCCTGGAAAAGCCAATTAGCCTTTGGGGCCCTCAGTTCCCTCTCCTGTCAATGAAAAAGTTTGAATGGAAGATCCCTACAGTCCTTTCCCCAACTGGAATTCCATGTGTGGCTCTCCATTTTGCATGTATTCTTTAAGATGGAAAAATAAATTAAGCCACCAGAGGTCCCCACATACTAATATATCTAGAACAACTATCTTTGCAAAGAAATATTTCTAAAAAGTCCTCCATTCTGATCTGTCGAATTTCTTATATTTTGCTCAGTATGAAATCCAAGGAAGAAAACAGTAAGCTACAATTAATGTTCATAAAAGTCTAACAAAACAGTATAAAAATTAGTTTTAAATTGCCATATAATTCTTCATTTTAAAAAAAGAAGCCAAATGACCATTAATAATACACTTGATTTGTAGGTCATAAAAGCACATACTGAAAACACTTGAAACATAAATCGCTGCTACACTGTTAATCACACATAATACAATGAACTATGGGTTTGGTTTCTCTTAGTGTAGGTAATATTTTCCATAAAATGATTTTTAATAACTCTCATATTGACACAGCATTTTATTCTTGAGGAAAAAATTCCACTGAGAATACAAAATAATTAAAAGCCCCATGCCTCCTGAGAAGTCATTCAATAAAAAGTCACCTCTTTTAGGATAAGATCTTGCCCACTATATCACATTTTGTGAAGAAGGTTTAAGAGGCCCATTTTATATTTAAAACTACAAATAATTTCAGTGTTTGGATATTTATATAAACTACATAAATGTATTTTAACCTTTCCTAAGTGATTAGCTCTTTGAAAATTTAAAAGTGGTATATATGTATAGGTGTTGATCATAGTACTCATTATTATAATAATTTTCATCCTTTCCTAAATCGGAAATTCTTTTTAAATGAGAAAAAAATCACTCGCTATTTCTTAAGACAACAGATTGCTCACCATAAAGTATATTTTAGGCCCAATGCTACAGGCCTAATGTTTTAGTGAGCTATAAGCTTTGTGAAAAAATTTTTCTAAAGCAAAATACAGTAGTCTCCCTTATCTGAGGTTTCACTTCCTTCAGCTTCAGTTACCAGCTGTCAACTGTGGTCTGAAAATATTAAATAAAAAAAATTCTAGAAATAAACAATTCACGCTGAGCATGGTGGTGCACACCTGTAATCCCAGCACTTTGGGAGGCCAACGTGGGAGAATTGCTTGAGGCCAGGAATTCGAGACCAGTCTGGGCAACATAACCTAACTCTGTCTCTACAAAAATTAAAAATATTAGCTGAGTGTAGTGGTACACACCTGCAGTCCCAGCTACTTAGGATGCTAAGGTGGGAGGATGACTTGAGCCCAGGAGTTTGAGGCTATGGTGAACTCTGACCATGCCACTAAACTACAGCCTGGGCAACAGAGCAAGACCCTGTATCTTTAAAAAAAAAAAAAAATATATATATATATATGTGTGTGTGTGTGTGTGTATTTATATATAAAATAAACAATTCATAAGTTTTAAATTGCACGCTGTTCTGGGTAGTGTGATGAAATCTCATTCCACCCCACTCTATCCCTTCTTTATCACAAGAAGAGTGAGTACAGCTCAATAAGATATTCTGAGTGACAGAGAGCACATTCACATAACTTTTATTATGGTATATTGTTCTAATTGTTCTATTTTATTATTTGTTATTGTTGTTCATCTCTTATTATGCCTAATTTATAAATTAAATTTTATCATAAGTATGTATGTTTAGGAAAAAACATAGCATATATAGGGTTTAGTACTATCTGTGGTTTGAGGCATCAACTGGGGGTCTCAGAATGTATCTCTCAAGGATAAGTGGGGACTATTACCTGTCTATATGCCTATAGACAAATTGTTTTTATGTATCTATAAGATACTGGATGGCTTCTAAAATTAACGTGCTTTGAAAACAAACTGAGATATAGTCTATGAAGAAGGAAACTGGACAGTACATGAGAATGCCTGTTTCCATTCATAAACTACCTGCTGCACACTTGATGCTAGATAGTCTGACTTAGTATGTATTCTCTCTCATCAGATAAACTAGCAGGCTCTTCGTTTATGTTATATTTTGTGGTTTCCTACTAGCCATCTTACTCCCTGTCCTCTAAGCCATATCTTTACACAGGCACGCTAGTGAAGTAGCTGGTTGATAAAACTGATAGCTGAAAAACACTTTAAGTATACCCATTATGCCACATTATGACTCAAAGAATAACTTTCAGCAAACTATTCTGTGGACAAACATGTCTTCATTGCTCAAGGATGCCAGAAGACCAATCACACAGGACATGAAGTTTGGAATTTAGAGTTTCATGATCTAAGAGTCAAAAAATACTTTAAATCTCTATGTTGGGGAAGCAGAGAGGGATGGGGGAGAGGAGGTAAGAAGACATCCCTCAATATTACATTCACTAGACTTTAGATATCCAGTGACTTTGGTAATTAAAGAGTTTGGTAATCATCATTACTGAGGGGAAACTTGTGAAACTAAAGGTCACGTCAGTCAACAGAATGGGATGTCCTGTGACTTAACAAGAGCAAGTGTCTAAAAGGGCACTTTAATAATTCACTCAAAGTTCATTTGAAAAACGATATAACTAATACTACATTCTTAAATAATCCATCTTGAATTAAGTTTGCCTAATATTCAAGAAGTTCTAAAAACATATTCAAAATAACAACAAGGCTTTACATTAATTTTAAAGAGAAAGAAAAGAGAGAGGGTTCCTTCTGAACAATCAAAACAATTGGAACTGGAGCAAGTAAACGAACTGAGGCCGCTACCAATCTCAAGCTTGGCTTTCACAGACATGGTGGAGAAGTTGGAGCTTCAAGCCAGGGCATGAATATATACTTAGCGCCCTGGAATACGTTTTCAGTTTCATCTAGACAGTGGGGAATTAAAATATTCAAATATCATAAAGTACTTAGGAGTTGCCTGGGTGAAAGGTATATCATAAATCTAAAATAAATATAATTAAAATAAGAATACCTGTACCAAATCTGATCTACAAATTCTCATTCTCTTGCTCTGCGCCACAATTCTAATTCATCAAATCTTTACGAATTCAGCTATTTCAACCAGCTGAAAGCCATTTTGTTTGTGAAGTTCTTGAACAAAGGATACCTTATTTTCTTTGCCAGAAAATATTATCCAAATAGGTCTCAGACCCAGCTGGAGAATGCAAATATTGTAATTTTTTTAAAAAGAAAGAAAGAAAGAAAGCCATGACATGAAAAGGAAATGTGGTAATAGTGGTCAGGGCAAAAAAAAAAAAAAAAAAATGAGGCATCCGCATACCTCTTGTTGTAACACAGTCTGACCGCTGACACGTATGCTAGACAAAAAAGGACAGTTCTGTGTGCATTTCCACATCTGTCCCTAGAATTTGCTTTAGCTGCAGAGGGGTAATTGAGAAAGAGGGACAGTATCTTGTGAAGAAGATAGCATGGCTGTTTTAAGTATGGGTTTTCTTGTTTCTTTTTAGAAAAATGAAACAGAGCTAGACTACCTAAGCAGCTATTAAAAGCAGAAAGAGCAGTGCTTGAAGTACTCAGAAATGTTACAATACAGGGATTCCTGAAATGCATTCTACAGAACACTGGCTCGAGAGACATCCAGAGAAAAAGAGGGTTCTCTGTGGTCACACACTTCAAAGGCACTGAGAAGTCTTCAGAAAAGAAACCTGATTCTTTACACTAGCACTTCCTAATTTTATTAGATTAGTTATTTTTTTAAAAAATATCTAAGCACATCCCCAAAACTAGTGTTTTTTGGCCACAATGAGAGATGCTGAGCTTGTTTTAAAAGTGGGGAGGTGTGGAATATAATTAATAAACATATTTTTAAGGCAGGTAGACAACGTACACACCTCATGAAAATTTCACTAAAGTTAAACTCATTTTGAAATATAATTTTCCCTCCTTATCATCTGGCATTGCTGATAAGCTCTAAATGGCTGAATCACTAAGCCATCCAATAAAGTAAAATAGTGCTGTTGTGAATTAAATTCCACAGTCCTGTCACTTAGAGCACTAGGCCCACTCAGAACTGTGCATTATATATGCAAACTTAAGGTTTTCATTCCACAATCCATGGCTGCAATTAGAAAATCCGGGTGCCCACTATTCTAACCCTCTTTCTTCATAGACTATCAGAGGATATCACTAAAACCCACTGGATTCTAAATTAAGGGGTCTGGTCCATATTATATCTAGAAACTAAGAACAGCTCTGAAGCCAACCGTCAGACCTTAAAAATCTGGGCAGAATTTTCAAAATGTTCTAATTACTCTTCCACATCCCACCTGCCTCTGCAATTCAAACCAAAGACTCTGTCCTGTGAATGAAGGCATGAGCTGCCTCCCAGATGTGATTTTCTCATGCTTTCCACATGCAGAGTGATTCCCTAAGTGAGGGCTGTGTCTCTTCCCTAAGCCCCGAATAGCACTTCTCAGTTTTCACAAAACATACTCTTCAAGGAGTTGTGGGGCTCTATCAGCTCCCATCGGCTCCTTTTGGCAGGATCTCAAAGCATATCATTGAACTTGGCAGAGGTCAGCATTAGAAGGAGTAAAAGGATGAGAACAGGTAATGCCATTCTGGCCAAGTTCCCAGAAGTTAGAGGTGTTTCCTAACATGATTTTAAGGGCTAAATCTGACAGCTTAGGTTTAGATAACACAATTTGTAAAGTACCAAGGCTTATTTTAAAGGCGGTGGACCTTTACATCTGGTCTCTCTAGACTAGAAATTCAAAATTAAAGGAAAGGCCAAATCTCAAGTGCCAAAGGTACATTTTGAATGACTTACCTCCACTTCTACCTTTGTGAAGGGTTGGCAGAAAGTAAGCACACAAAGCTGAATGCTGAAGAGAAAAAAGAGAAAGCCATCTTTAAATGGTAATAAAAATATCATCTAATATTATTCAACAATCCTTTCTTTACAAACACCCCCACATCACACTTCATATATATTTTCTGTTTATAAATGCTACATTACAGCTATAATACTTCTTGGACTTAGACAACTATTCTTGATATTCGAAGGTTAAATTACCAAATGAATACCAAATATGTATTTGTGAGTCAGAGCTGCAGCTCAATAGACTAAACCTCAAATTTGAAGTTTCCTTGGCAACACAGACTCACAGGCCTAAGTCTCCAGAGAAATTACCCAAGGCTACATTTCAAGGTACATGAGTGTGTTTATAGAAAAAGTTCTGAGTAGAACTTTACATTTCTAAACTTTCTGATATTAAAAAAAAAAAAAAAATCAGTGGACCTTTCCTTAAAGGCAAAAACTTTATCAAAATTGTCCCAGTTTTGGTTACGGGGAAATCTGAAAGGTTTAAATTTCATTGTAAGGCTACACCAAGGCTTTCTTTAAAGTGGTTAACCAACCCTTGCAAAGATAATTTTTAAAATAGTTGCTCCTACTTATAGATTTCCAGTAAATATTTAGACCCTCTGGATAAGATTTCTATGGGATTTTTAGTTTAGCCTCATTAGACAGTTGATCCAAAAATCAGGCAGAGTGGATTAGACTACATATTTAAGAAAACAACCAACCAACCATTTTTGCTATTAAGAAATTAAAATATAATTTATCTGTAAAAATTACCTGAGGGGGCTTATTTAAGGAATTTAGGAGTTTAAATTTAGGGGTTTAGGAATTTAGTTAAAAGAAAGAATTTAGGAAGATTTACCACTTCTATAATTAATTATAAACTGTTAATGTATCAGTTATCAAATCTTCCATCTGAAAGGGAAAAAATATTTTACTATCTATAAACTTCAAACAAAGTCAATTCACATTATCCACCATAAGGTAAATTATTTTTTAAATTATTTAAATGGAGCTATGGAATTCAATTATTTGAATAGACAAAAGCTATTCTGAAAATTTTGAATGCTGTAAAAAAAAGAATGAAACCACACATAAGATCTCATTAAACCTGTCTTGTACGTACTCTAGGCAAATCAAATACTTCTTCAACTGATACAAAACAGCTTTTCATAGCTACCCTTCTTGAAGTTTATTCCCCGAGTCTCCTCTCCCTTAGGATATCTGCTTTGGTACAAAATCTCTTCCTTAGATCTGTGTCTAGAGTAGCACTTGGAGCAAGGGCAATTGAGAAAATTGATTTAGAAGTAATAGACACAGTGCTAACAATAACATTAAGTAGATTAGAAGACAAAGGTGGAAATGAGATTTTCCACAGGTAAGTGCATGTGGCATTTGGGCAAAACAAAGTTGTGCCTTTTAAAGATTTTGTGCTTGTTTATAAGCCTTAAGAAATCTTAGAACTCTTAAAATATTGTTTTCTTCCTCTCTGTCCTGAATTCTCTCTCTAACTTTTTCTCCTTTTTACATGCTTCCCAGCTTAGAAGGCTAGATTAACTAAACCCTCTACTTTCCCCTTCCAGAAAAGCCTTCTCCTATTTGATCTCCATATCTACCTGGCCTGTTGTGCAAGCAAAAAAAGTCATACAGATTCTATAATGAGCCCAAAGTCACTAATTCTATAAGAAACTTAACTTGTAAAGGCCCAAAGGATCACACACCTCAGGAAATATAAGTAAGCTACACATCTAGTTTTAAGGTACTTCTTTTTCTAAAGTGCTCTCACACTAGTTTTCCCTTATATAGGAGCTGAAAACCAGGAAGTCAAAATCAGTAGTGGAATGAAACATGTATTCTAGACAAATGAATAAACTGATTTTCTGGAGAGTTAAAGATAATATGCTGTGTAGATATCTTTTATAATTTATGCTCTTTATTTTTGGTGTTATTTGCTTACCTTCAACTACCAAGGACTGAAGCATAACAAGAATATAAATGTTTCACATATGTTAATGTTTATTCCACAGGCTCATCAGTTACCTATTCTGATTTAAATTTATTATTTCAAAGCAATTTATTAAAAATGAATAAGTTTTTATAATTATTATAATACTTGTAAGAAATAGGCTGGGCATGGTGGCTCACGCCTGTAATCCTAGCACCCTGGGAGGCCAAGGTAGTAGGATTGCTTGAGCCCAGGAGTCTGAGGTTGCTGTGAGCTAGGCTGACGACATGGCACTCTAACCCAGGTTACATAGCGGGACTCCGTCTCAAAATAAATAAATAAATAATTTTTAAAAATATTTATAAGAAATAGAAATGTTTATAATGATAAATAATTATGCAGTATTAAAAACTTGATTTTCAGAAGTTGGTTGGATTATGTAAAAGGTATCTAAAGAAGCCTACGATGTTCCTGAAGGTAAATTATGATTTCCTTTTAAATATTTCCAAAGGGATGTCACCTATTTATTAACAATGTTATTTGAACTCTGGGCTTAACAGTATCGAAAGTGGACAAGCCCCTGGGGAAAATCCTCAAATCCAGGTGTTTCATATGGTTCTCACCAAAATTTAAACAGGCTCACACTTATCCAGGGAGAACTAAAAATAGATCTTGAGAGAAAGTAAGTTTCTATATGGTCTGTTCTTTTTAAAGGCCTATTTCAGTTCAGCTTGCCTAATAGTGAAACTGTATTCCTCTTCTCTCTTAAATGCTTATAGAAACTGCTGATCCCAGTGTTTTCAAAATCCAAGAACGGAACTGAAATCTTGGTTAACTATTTTCTCAACTCATATCAGACACATTCCAGCTATTTCAGGGCATATGACTAACTTGCTCTTAACTGCTTAAATCAATGTGGTAATAAGGATGGAGACACTAGATAATGCTAAATCTGCAGTGGAAATGAAATCATAAAATTCAAGCTAAGTATGATGCAAACTAGGTCATTTAACAAACTGGCAGACAAACACTTAGGATTTATTTGAATATGACAGATGACTAAAATTCTGTACACAGGGGACACTAGGGGTTAATGAGCAAGACAGTGATGCTCTCTACAGAGAATGACCAGTTATAAGATTTAAGACTCTGATCAGAAATCTTTACTTTTATAAAAACAAGGCTTTTTTTTAAAAAAGAAAGAATAAATGATATTTCCTTTTCTTCACTAAAATAAAATTTATAAAAACTAATAATAGACATAAGTGACTTACAATGTATATCCTTGCCAAGTCCAGGTCACAGTATCCTACAATAACAGAAGCATTTAAGTTGTTACAATTAATAAAACAAAGATCTCATTTTAATACAGGGATTCATGTACATCTTTTTCTGAAATTAAAGGCAACATGTTAAAAAGTAAAATTAGCGTATTATTATTAAAGAACAGTGAACTGATCTATGAATTCTTGGATTATATACATGCACAGCAAAGATTCTTCTTCCTTATGTCATCACCTACCTTTTTATGGAATGAGCTGTTATGAATTTTTTTTAAAAAACTATTGTACATACTTAGTGATTTTTCTCCTAATATGAATATATCTGGATAATTAAATTGTGTACAAAAAACCCAGAATATGTCAGTTCTCAAAAAAAAAGCTTATTTGGGATAAAAGATTAATAAAGTAGTACATAGTAAAAGAATTTGAATACATGATAAATTCAAACCTATAGGTGGAATACAATGAATAAAAGTTTGATAGATTTTAATTCTTTTTCTTAATCATAGGTACCCAACATTGAGAAACAAGACTCTGAATAGAAAGTTGAACTGATCAAGAACTCTGAATCTTAAATAGCATAGATAACTAATAATTATATCTTGCCTTTTTATATAAATTCTCTAGTTTAAAAAAAAAAGTTCCTCTCAAAACCAAAATATCTCCTCAAAAATCTTTCTTTAGGAAAATGGTAGTACAATCAGTATCCAGAGGACAACATGTACCCAGCTCGAGTAGAAAAGACTATATATTTCCTGAGTCCACTCTGGACTTTATATAAGATGTTAAGTTCTTTTCAGATATTTTCTTATTTAATTAAGCTACTTGCCAACGGTCACACAGGTAGTAAGTACTGAGCCTGTAATTAAAGACCAAGCCTTTCCCAAATTTATCCTGCTACTTTAATCTTTCTCCATTAGTAATGACCACTAATCAGAAAAAATTTCCTTCTAGGCTTAATGAAAATCACAAATTTCTACTACACAGTCTAATGAGACCCTAATATGTGACTTAATCACATGATCATAGTAACAATAGAGTGAAGGTAAGTGAACGTCTTCCTGAAGTATTGTAATAGCAAAATAATAATAATATATACCTATGGGGCAGAATTTTAAAAACTAGATGTGGCAAACAAAATGAGTCTGCCCATCTGCGTCCATCATATATCTATTTACAATATTATTCAAATATTAAAAGAAGTCCTAGAAAATTGTGTTGTTTGCAATATTTGAAATTCTGCCCATGATAAAATACTATGCTTACCAACTTGTTTGGGTATCTGAGGAGGATGGGCTGCACTGGAACTCCCGGAATGAAGGCTCCTATAACCACATTGAAATTTTATAATATATTTTTATATGAATAGAAATTTTATAATAAAGAAAAAATTAATAACAAATAGTATAAATATGCTGGATATTTTAAGACTGTACATAACTGAAATTATTTGTTAAATGTTGGGAAATCCCAAGTGTTGTTTACCAAAATGAGGAATTTTTAGGATTAAGAACTATTTAAGAAAAGATTAAATGCTATGCCTAAGCCATTTAAAATATTTATGTATTTAATTTATTTTTCCCCTTGTTTTCATTTTCCAAATACCTATCCTTCAACAGGATTCAAAAAGAAGTAATGACAAAATCAAGACAAAGAGAAAATACGAAGAAAGTTTACACGAAACCCAATGCTTGAAGCAAGAACCACTACACTTGCTATTAATAGAAGTGATTCATAACTTGGGTGGTGAGCATTCTAGCAGCTGATACAACATTTTAAAGTGTTACAAATTACAAAGAAAGTTGTATTCACTGCCATTGTAATGTTAAAAAAAACTGAACCCTAGAAGGCATTTGAAGACTTTATAATGACAATGAAATATAGGTTTTCTGTTCCATATGTCTATGAGGGTTCCTTGAAGGAAAAGAGAAATGCCAGTGGTTTCTGCTCAAACACACACACGCATACAGAGGAAACATTACAAGGAAGAAGAGGTTATTATCCCAAAAGAGAGAGCAAAGGAGTTCTGTGGATCCACAGCATTAAAACTTATCAGAAAAGAAGAAATGCTCAGAGCAAACTAGAGAGTTATTTTGCATATTGCTATCAAATCATTTGAGAAATCTTCCATGTTACTTTATTATAATACAATAATTTAATTTATCTCACCTGGTTTAAAAGTAATCAAACAGGAACGATTAGTACAAGTACCTTCTGGGAAAACTAGTATCTTGGGAGAAAAGGAATAGATTTAATATTTCAATCTAATTAATATATTACCTCTTTACTCACTGTCTTATGACTTCACAAACAGCTGCCAATGCTTAAAAAACAAAAATGAAATAAAAGGCTAACACTTGATTCTAATGAAAACCACAATCAGATTATTCAATTTTCCTCTAAAAGAAGTACAGTCTGAACATTAAGATAATCAGAAAATGGATTTAAGCTTTGAATAGAGAATACAGTTAACAAATGTTTCTTAATGATGATACTAATGATCTGAATAAACTTAAAAGGAAGTGTAGAGGGTAAGTCATGGTCAAGGTGTACACAAAGTGTACATTAGGCTATATTAAATTCTTTCTTCTGCTATACATCTGTAACCAAATAATTCTCTACTTTCTTTGTTTCAGTTTTCCCATTAAATGATATTCACTCCCACAACATACAGCTCAGGGATGTCTTGAGGACAAAGGAAGAAATGCTTACAATATGTTTATGCTTATTCGAATTAGTTGACATATGGAATACAATTTAGTATCCTTTTTTATTTTTAAGGAAGTGTTTTTAGCTTTTAATGTACTTTTATGTTTTCCATGTGAAAGATATGTAGTACAGTTAGTTTTCCCATTAACTAAATAAAATAGCAGCTTGATTTTCTGATGCTTCTAAAATTTAGCCATGAGTAAATTGCTAATTACATAAAAGGAAAAAGAAACTCCCTGCACCCACAGCAGTTAGTAACATGTATTTTATAATAATTAAAGGGGAAAAACACTGAGCTACACTGCCATGATAACAAATTATTCATAAAATAAAAATTATGAATAGGTATAATTCCATCCTCTAATTTAAAAAATGGGTTTCCTATGCCAATTGGGTACAATATCAAATATATTCTATTCAGTGGAAATTCTACAGCTACACTACTAACAATGAATGGCTATAGAGGGAATCATAAAATCTCAGAGCTGGACAGGGCATTAAAAGTCACCTAACATCTCTAATGCTTGAATTCTTTCTACAATATCCCCCCCAAGTGGTTGTTTAGCCAATGCCCAAACATTCTAGAAAAGGATTCCAAATCAGACCATTCTACCTCTGGACAGACAGAAAGTTCTTCCTCAAAATGAGCAAAATGAGCTGAAATCTATCTACTTGTTATCTCCCACCTACCAGTCATAGATATACTCCTTGGATCCACAGAGAAAAATCAAACACTATTCCAAATGCTATTCCCTACTATCTTTTTTATATTTGCTCGTATGTCTTAGTTTCTAAAACCTCCTGGTTGGTCACACTTCCTCTTGGTACTTTAATATCTACATGTTATCCTGGGTGGCCAGATCAATGCAGGACTACTAGTCTGTTAGATGTCACTTGTTTTCAACCGGCAAACACAGAGGGATACTCATTAGAATCACCCCTGGCTTATTATGCAAATATCCCTCTGTTGCCCTCCAAGGAAGGGGGTGGTGAGATGATAAAGTTAGAAAAAAGGTTCTACAGGTGATTGTAATGTGCCCCTTGAACTGAAAAACACCATCTTAATATATTTCAGATAAGATTAAAGATCTTAATCACTTTTTCAGCAAACCCATCACACTGTTGAGTATAACTTTAGTTATACTTTCATTTTGTACCTTTGTAGCTTTAGTATCTTTTATTTTGTCTTTAAAATGACAATTATATTCCGAGTTAGAGAATAACTTTTTACAACACAAAGAAAAAAAATCGGTTCAGAAGTTTGGAGAATAAAAAAATAATGATACATTGAATTCCATGGAGTATCTCATGGGGAAGAGGACTTCTTAATACTCACTAATTCATTTATTTTTGCATCTCTTATACTAAAGATACCTGGGTGTCTGCAGATATTGCTACCTGTGGATCCAAATGAGTAAGTCTATAGGTGTACAATAAACAAACAGTCAATACATACAAGTGAACCTCCACTGTGTTTTACCTGGGGCCATTTCCCTTCTGATGTTGCTCGCTTTATTATTTCATTTATAGTGTTTTTTCGGGAATCTGGATCTACACGGGACACCAACACTGGTTGCACGGCCCGTAACAGTCCTTTAAAACAAACAAAAAATCACAACCAAGCCATTTTTTGGCTAAAGCCACCACAGCAGTAATACTGGATGCATCACACAACGAATTGTATGGAAAATTACAATAACAGTAAATCAAAGTTAACAATTTTTTTTAAAAAACCTCCAGTTCAAAGTTTATGAGAACTTAGCTTCTAATTTCAAATGAAGTAGATATTTGTGCCTAAAAATATTTCATTGATTTAACAGAAGTAAGCAGCAAAAGTATGAAAAGAAGCAAATGCAATTTTCTCCCTAAAGGTCTTCTTCCTCAGTTGACATTAAACCTTTGGATTACAAGATTATCTACAAGATTATCTTGTTTTATTTTGGGAATACCTGAAAACTGATTCTATAAATTCACGGTACACATAAAGAAAGAGGGGGCAATTATTAATCATTTCATTAAAATTTTCAGCACAACAGTTTTCTAAATAGATAGCTTCCTAGCACATGCAAAATAAACCTCAATTTACCAAAAATCTGTCGCTACACAACTATTCAGGAAAAAGCCATATGACAGAAAACACAGTAGTTATGTTAAAAAAAAAAAAAGTGGCTTAGCTGAATTACAAAGCTGCAAGAACTACTATTATTTCTCCGGAGCACCAAGGCAACAGCAGGCAACTTTCACACCTACTCTCATCACTTGATGTTTACAACAACCTTGGGACAACAAGGAGCAGTTACTTGGAGACTAATTCCTCAGGGAGAGAGCAAAGCATCTGGTGGGAAAAACACTTCACTTGCTTCATTATTTTTTACGGCAGGAAGCACTTATTGTTCCGCATCATAATTTTCAGAGTTACACATAGGTCCCTCGTGGAGATTTTGCGGGCAATGATGAAGAAAACAGAGTTAGGGGAAAAGACTTAGGGTATGTATCAGCCTAATACCCTGAAGAGAAATTCATGAAAGAGCATGTAACCTGTTTTTTCACAAATTCTTTAGTTAAATTGTCTCAAATCAGGCATTTTTAGTATTCGAAAACCAGTCTTTCTGGCTATATATAACAACAGAAAGAAATGATGGCATAGTGACAAAGATAAGTTTTAAAAAGAACTGTGAGGCTACAGATAGGGAAATCTCTAATCTTTTTTTCATAAATGCATTCTTTCCACTTAGTACTACATTACAATAAACACATATGAAATGTTTAATTATTTTAACATTTTTTAAAAGGTTATTAATAAACTATATATAACTCATTTGACTTAAAGCATGAGCGTGAAAATATTTTATCCGTTACAAGTACTTACTGCCAATCAAAGGGGCCTGTGCGTTCTCACTTCGAGATACCAGAGAAGGCAACCCAGCTACAACACAAGCAATTCCATCGAAGAATGTTGAATGAGGGGCGACAACAAAAACTGGTGCTTCAAGAGGACTTGCAATCTTTCCTTTCACAGCAACTAAAAATCCCATTGAAAAGAACATGGCACGACCCAGAAACTTCAAAGCCGTTGCAGTAATTTTCCTTTGCAAATAAATACAGAAAAGACATAATTAGCTTTGCTAATTGAAGCAAGCAGCAGGGCTTTACCCTAAAATACAATAAGAAAACCAAAACATGTCAGCACATTTCATGTTAAAATATGAGTTAAGGAGAATAATAGCTAACACTTGCATGGAGCGCTTTCTGCCAAGTGCCCAGCACTATTCTAAGTGCTTTACATACTTAGCCTAATCTTATGATGTAGGCATTATTATTATTTCCATTTTACAGATGAGAAAACAGGCACAGAGAAGTAAAGTAAATTTGCCCAAGGACATGTGGCTAATAAATGGCTCCAATATTCTGAGACTATAAACTGATAAAAACGAATGTTCAACACACAACCCCCACTGAGACATCCAAATCAATATTGCCCTTCAAAGAAGTCATCTTGGGAATCTACATTTGTGTAACGGAGACAGTTACCTCCCAAAACATTTTTAGAACTCACACGCTAAAACTTTCTTCAGAATTATCTCAGGGATAATTTTTTTTTAAAGTAAGTCTTGTTATCTATATTGTCATAGCTCTTAGACATCATCAAGAATGTTCAGAAGTAAATTCACCATCTCACTTCCCTGGAACAGAGATGCACATAAGCAATTCCAGAAATCTACTTCTTTCACTTTTTAAAAAGATTCTGCTACTAAAGAGTAATTAATCCATCAAACTGTGCCAGGAACTGTCCTGGACACACAAGCCAAGTAAGACATAGTCTCTGACCTTGATAAGCTCATCAAATAGGAAAAGAAAAAAGTAATTCCAGAAATGCAAACACAGGATGGATATCTCAGTATGTGAATAAGCATGCAGCTTTTCATGAAAAATAAAATATATACATCACCCACGAAGTATCTAATGAGAGTTTCTTTTCAGCATATTATGGGGGTACAAATGTTAAGGTTACATATATTACCTTTGCCCCACCCGAGTCAGAGCTTCAAGCTTGACCATCCCAAGACGGTGTGCACCGCACCCATTAAGTGTGAATATACCCATCCCCTCCTCGCCCCCACCTGCCTGACACCCAATCAATGTTACTACTATGTGTGCACATAAGTGTTGATCAGTTAATACCAATTTGATGGTGAATACATGTGGTGCTTGTTTTTCCATTCTTGTGCTACTTCACTTAGTAGAATAGGCTCCAGTTCTATCCAGGATAATACAAGAGCTGCTAGGCCACTATCGTTTTTTGTGGCTGAGTAGAACTCCATGGTATACATATACCACATTTTATTAATCCACTCATGTATTGATGGGCACTTGGATCGTTTCCACATCTTTGCAATTGTGAATTGTGCTGCTATAAACATTCTAGTGCAGATGTCTTTTTTACAGTATGTCTTTTGTTCCTGTGTGTAGATGCCCAGTAATGGGATTGCTGGATCAAATGGTAGTTCTACTTGTAGCTCTTTAAGGTATCTCCATATTGCTTTGCACAGAGGTTACACTAGTTTGCAGTCCCACCACCAGTGTATGAGTGTTCCTATCTCTCCACATCCATGCCAGCAAATGAGAGTTTTAAAAAATAGGTTTCCTATCTAATTCTCTCAGCATTCTTATAATAATATAGTGAGGAGCAATTAGCAACTAGCTCCTAGTAAGTTTCTTTGACTTTTACTTCACAGTAAGAAGAAAGACAAAGAAAACCAAAGTACTTGTCCAAGAGGGCACAAGGACAATACTTCTCTTTCTTCCCTTTTAGTTTAGTGATGAGACCTCTATTCATGTAAGGATACAAAGTGCACCCCTTTATCAAATTTCCAAACCTCTTATTTTTTATCTATAGTGATGTAGCTTCTGATAACCACATTTATCCCATATTCAGAGCCATTAAACACTTCTATTTAAATGTTTAAAAATGGCTGAAAGTCTGATGCCACATAGAAACCCCAGCATTACCTGTTTGAGAGGAGACAGAGATACTGTTTTAATTGACAAAAGTAAAAAGTCCTTTTCTAACATTTATTATATATATTTTCCGGATTCTTTGCATATTCCTTCCATCACCCTAGGTTTTCATGAACGACTAACAATAGAAACCAAAAAGATAATCTGAACAGAGTTGGTGAGTCATGAAAAACATGCCTTGAAGTGTTGTTTTATGCCACGCAACCCTGAGTTATAAAACAAAGGAGTGTGATTTGCAAGAACTGAGATTTCTCTGGGGCATTGGCAGCATTGGATTCATTTCCACTTCAAACCAGCCTTGTGTTTGATATTGACATTTGTTCACTAGAACATGAACTGAACAGCAAACTGCATATTTCTTTAAAAGTTTCTAGAACAGTATTTCTCAAAATTTTTGGAGGACGTGTTCACATTTGAGATTTAGATGAAAGGAATATATCCTTGGCAGAGGGAAAAAACTGTGCATAATTTCGGAGAGTTCAACAGTGCTGTAAAATCCATCTGTAAATTTGGAATCCATGTGGAGTCCGTGGAGTCCACATTAAGAGCCCCCAATTTTAAGGCATACAGATGGCAACAGTGTGGTTCTGCTGAATAAGAACGAACTTTTCCCAGTAGCTTTGTTCATTCATGATCAGTCTGTTCTCTAATACCATTCCAGTTAGATAGTGCCTAAGAGGCAGTTCCATTCTGCCCTAATGCTAATATTTTTAAAAGTCAGGCTATATTGGCTAATAATTAAGTTGTTATTAATAATAATTACTAAAATAATTAATAAAAAATAACTGATCCACTTAATTATATCACTGTATAAAGCGTGTCATTACTGTAGAGGAACAAGAACAAATGTAGAAACTGAGGAAGATTAAAAGAAAGCAAGGTATTTTGTAGCTGCAATGGTTTCAGGTATACTAACTGGGTATCTTTCAGAACCAAGGATGTATCACTTTTGGAAATAACTCAAAAAACAAAATGTCTTAACATTAGGCAATTACAACTTCAAGAGAAGATTATTATTATGTACCTGGGCAATAATTTCTACATATGATATATTAAGACCAGTTTCATCAGAGAAACAAAAATAAATTATTAAAATAGGGTAGGCAGCAGTTAGATAAAACTATTGATCACTAACTAAACTATGATAAACCCCTTTTTATCTTAATTTAATATTATGTCCAAATATTTGAACATATTTATTTCTTACCTCCTCCAACCAGTTATTGGGTGGGTCAGCTTTTCAGGACAGCATACTGTTGAAACTGCAGCAAATGGCCATGCCAGTAATATAATTAATGCAACCAATAAGGCACGAATTGGAAGCAGGATTATTCCAAGAAGGAAAATCTGAAAGTCAAAGTTGGTAATAATAGGTGAATGGACATTATTTTAGTGCATAGCTACTAAACAGAAATATATAACAGAAAAGTTGTATACTATTCATTCATTCACTCATGGATAAATTATTATCTTGCCTTAGACAAAGATTTAAGCACAAAGTAAGACATATCTGACCTCATGATGCCAACTAAGTAGCAAAAGAAAAAGTGAAGAAAAGTATAAGACAATTGCTCTGTATATTCATGAGAGTGAATGGAGGATGCTGAGGGAACAAAGAAAAGGTGTGTCTGACTTAGCAGCCAGCAAAAGCTTCCTGGAAGAGGAATAGTCTTTTAAGACAAGCAGAAGCAAGCAAAGTAAGAGGGGAAATTTTTTTTTTCAGAGGTATAGGTAGAAGGAAGAGTGTGAATGAAGGCATTAGAGGATGAAGAAATAAATGCATTGTTTTATATACATTTCAGACCTTTAGAATTAATAACAATAAAGAGATGGAGAAGAAAATAGGAATAAAATATAGGAATAAAAAATAAATAAGAAGAATAAAAAGTAAATAAATAAGAATTGCAAATAACATGTGACTGCTATGTATCAGGATGCTACGTACCAGGCACTCTAAACACTCTGAATGTAGTAACTTATTTAGTTCTTATAACTGTAAGTTGTAAGTTTTACATACAGGAAAAGAGTGGCACAGAGAGAATTAAATTAAATTGCTTAAGATCACAGAGTTATTAGTAAGTGGTAGAACCAGGATTTGAATGAACCTAGTTTGATTATAAAGTCTTTGCTCTTAATCCTTGTACTGTACCACCTTTTAAGTGAAATAGACTGTCCTCATGTGTAACACACTCTCTTTTCTATAAGCCAATTATGCTACTCAAACAGTGCCATACTTTTTCTTTCTCTATTGCCCTTACATGAATCAGATCATCATCAAATAATTTAGGAACAAGTGCCAAAAATATTCTAATTATCTGATGTCTGTCCAGTTTGATGTAAAAATTACACACAAGGAAATTTTCAGACGTTAAGTATGCAATGAGTTTTGATAAATGTATACTCATGTAACCACCATCCCAATCCAAGATACAGAACATATTTACCACTCCCAGAAAGTCACCCTGTGCTTCTTCCAGTCGATCCCTACACTCAGACAACCAATGCTAAATTTCTATCACCATAGCCTAGTTTTGTCTGTTCTTGAATGTCAAATAAATGGGATTATATATTATGCATTCTTCCACTTAACATAATGTTTTTTTAATTCCACTATGCTGTTTCATATATCAGTAATTCATTCTTTTTGATTGCAGAGTATTACTCCACCATATGACTATACAACAATTTGTTTATTGATTCTATTATTGATAAACATTTGGGTTGTTTCCAGTTGTGGGCCATTATGAACAAAGCCATTATTAACATTCTTGTACAAGCCTTTCTATGCATATATGCTTTCATTTCTCTTAGGTAAATACCTCGGAGTGGAATTGCTGGGTCATAGATGTTGTTTAACTTTGTAAGAAACTAGCAGTTTTCCAAAGCAGTTATATTATTTTAAAATGTCCCTGGAAACGTATGAGAATTTCAGTACATCCTTGCCAACATTTGGTGTTGGTAGTCTTTTTTTAAAAATCAACTTTGTAAAGGTATAATTTACATACAATAAAATGCACCTATTTTAAGTTTATAGATTATGAGTTTTTATAATGCATACCCCTATGTAATCATCGCTGCAATCAAGATATTTCCAATACCTTCAAAAGTTCCTTTGTGTCCTTTGTGGTTCAATATACTCTCACCGGCCCTAGGCAATCACTGATAGGCCTTCTTTCACTATAGCTTTACCGGCCCTAGATTTTCATAAAAATGAAATCACATAGTATGTACCCTTTTATGTCTGGCTTGATTACTTCGTATTTTTGAGATTCAACCACATTGTCATATGTCGATATTTACTCTTTTTAACTGTAGAGTATTATTCCACTGTATAAATATATAACAATTCATTTATTCACTCACTTATTCATGGACATTTGACCTATTATACGTTTTTAACTATTATGAATAACTCCTATGAATATTAATGCTCATAGTAATGAATATAATGAATATTAATATATGTCTCTGTGTAGATACACATTTTCATTTCACTGGAAATGAAATTATTGGGTGATAGAGTATGCTTAACTTTATAAGAAACTGCAAAACTGTTTTCCAAAGTGGCCCTACCATATTTTACATCCTCATCAACAAGGTATGAGTGCTCTTGTTGCTCCACATCCTCACTAACATTTGGTAGCAGTTTTTTTAATCTTAGCCATTCAAGTGGTTGTAAAATGATATCTCATTGTGACTCTAATTCACATTTCCTTGATGAAAAAGGACACTGAGCACATTGTTCATATGTTTGTTGGTCATTCCTTAAACTTTTTATATTAAGTGTCCAAGTCTTTGGCCCATTTTCATTGGGTTGTTAGTCTTTTCCTTAATCAATTTGTAAGAGTTTTTTTTTAATATATTCTGTATATAAGAGCTTTGTCAATATATGTACTGAAAATATTTTCTTCTGTTCTGTGGCTTGCCTTTTCATTTTCTTAATGGCATCTTTTAGGGCATGTGTGCTAGCAACAAATTCTCTCATTTTTTGCTCATTCCTACTTCATTTTTGAAGGATAGTTTTCTGCTGTACAATTCTTTGACAGTCATTTTCTTTCAGCACTTTGAATATGCCATCCTACTGCCTCTGGCCTTCTTGATGAGCAATCAGCTATCAATCTTATTGAGGATTCTTTGTACATGATGAGTTGCTTCTCTCTTTCTGCTTTCAAAATTATTTTTCTTTGACTTCCAACAGTTTATGATGTCTCTAGATGTAGATATTTTTAAGTTTATTCTACTTGGACTTCCTTGAGCTTCTTGAGTGTGCACATCAATGTTTTTCATGACGTTCACCAAAGTTTTGGCCATTATTTCTTCTATTTTTCGACTCCTTTCTCCTCCTTTCCTCCTCCCATTATGAATATGTTGGTACAATTGATAGTGTCCAGAGGTCTCTGAGGCTCTGTTCATTTTTCTTCATCTTTTTTTCTTTAAGGCCCTCAAATTACATAATCTCAATCGATCTACATTCAAATTTGCTGGTAATTTTTTCTGTTTAATCTAGTCTACTATTGAGCCCCTTGAGTGAAGTTTTCATTTCAGCTATTATACTTTTCAACCCCAGAAATTTGATTTGGTTCTTTTAAAAAAATCTTTATTGATATTTTCCATTTGGTGAAACACTGTTTCATATTTTTCTTTAGTTCTTTAGACATGCTTTTCTTCAGTTCTTTGGACATGGTTTTCTATAGTTCTTTGACAATATTCAGACTGTCTGATTTAAAATCTTTGCATAGTAAATCCAAAGTCCGGGCTTCCTCAGAAAATATTTGTATTGATGGTTTTTATTGTTGATATTGTTGTTTTTTACTATTTATGGGCCATGCTTTATTGTTGCACACCTTGTAATTTTTTAAATGAAAACTGGACATTTTAAATAATATAACAGGGTAACTTGGAAAATATGATTCACCTCCCTTACTGGGTTTGTTGTGGTTCCTGTTTGTTGCTGTTATTTGTTTAGTGACTTTTATAAAATTAAATTTGTAAAGTTTATACTGCTTGTCATGTGTGGTTACTGAAGTCTGTGATCAGTTAGCTTGGTAGTCAGCTAATGATTCCAGATTTCCTTAAGTGCCTGGAACCAATAAGTTTCCTGGTGTTTGCAAAGAGTTTCTGTGTACATGTTGGATAACACTCAGCCAGGTGACAGATCACAACTCCACTTTAGCCTTCACTTCCGCTTATATAAAGCCTCAAGATTAGACAGAGGTGAAAATTTAGGATATTTTTAGATCTTTACAGGGCATGTGCATAGCCTTGGGCATGCACATAACCCTACATATGTGGATGGCCTTCTAGATTCCCAGGAATATCTCAAAGCTTTCATAGTCCCCTATAGATACCTCATCCCCTGGCTTTTTCTTTTAAGCTTTTTGGCAAGTCTGTTATTTGCTCCAACTGTTACTGCCTCAGGCAGCTCTGATGTTAGGCAACTGTCTCTGTTTTTTATTTTTTTAAGAGACAGGATTTCAGTATGGTGTCCAGGTTGCCCTCAAACTCCTGGGCTCAAGTGATTCTCCTGCCTCAACCTCCTGAGCAGCCCTAATCACAGGTGAATGCCACTATGCTTGGCTTTCCTCTGATTGCTTCTGACAAACACCCCTGAGAAAGGGCTATTTGCACTGCATAAGTTCCAAGATAAATCAAATAAAAACAGTCTTGCAAATGAGGTCTTCCAGGAAGCCACCAGACCAAGCAAATAATGATAATTCTCTGGGAATGGGAATTTAAAGAAGCTTCCACACTATTCTTCCCCCTCTAAGGGCAAGCCAGGCTGTAGGTTTTCAAGACTACTAAAGAGCTGAGGATGGGGAATTAGAATAGGGTAAGTTAAACTGTGACAATGCTTACTGTTCTGACCAAGAGTCAGCACTCTTGAATGAACACTCCTCGGATTGCTAAAAGCATTTGCTTAATTTTCAGAGCTATGACAAAGTTGATTCTGTTTTTTTTCCTTTATTTTTGCCAGTGTTTTCATTGCTTTTATGGAGATGATTATCAGAGGCCCTGAAAATCTTTTTTTACTTTACCATTTTTGCTGATTTCTCATCTCAATTTTTTTCATTTGTTTTTTAGATTTAATAATTTCTGATGATATATCTTCAAATTCACTGATCCCTTCTTCTACCATAACCAATGTGCTGTTAAGCCCACCCAGTGAGTTTTTCATTTCAGATATAATAATTTTCAGTTTTAGAATGTCCATTTGGTTCTCTTTTATAGTTTCTATTTCTCTGCTAAGTTCTCTCCAACTATTCATTCATTATAACACTCTTTAAGTCCCTGGGCATGTTTATAAGACCTACTTTACAGTGTTTATATGCAAAGTCCTATACCTGGTAATTTTAGGGTCTATTTTTATTGTGTGCTTTTTCTCTTGACCATAAGTCACATTTTCCTATTTCTTTGAATTCCTATTCTTGTTTTTATAGCATATTGGCCATTATGGATGATACATTGTAGATATCCCAGATTCTGTCATCTTTCTCTGAAAAGTGTTGATTTCTGTCCCAATAGGTAGCTAAAATACTGGCTGACTACTTTCACCTTATGGAGGCTTGGTTTTATATTTCATTAGGAATAATTTGTTTGAAGTTCCCTTGGTCTTAGACTGAAGCCTTAGTCTAAGGATATAGCTTTTCTCGTAAGGTATCACCTTTGTGAGGTTTCAGTATAAAGCCTGAAGTGTTTACCAAGGCCCACTTGGTGGGATTCTAACTGTGCCCCCACTGTGGTGTTCACCAGTTGAAATGTCTGCTCAGCTTCTTCATTCTTCTAACTGTTGCTTTCCTCAAGGGTCCTTGAAAGCTTCTTTGTAAGCATACAGTTCAGAGATTAGGCAAGGATTTGAAAGAAATTTATATGCCAATTTGGGAGCTCCTTCATCTCTAGTTTCCTACTTTCTGATATTTCTCCCCTCAATTTCCACCTAGTCTGATAGCCCTGAACTCTGTTCTCTGATAACATAGGGCCAATAAGACTGAGGCTTTTTAGTAATCCCCTCCCATGGTGTCAAGCAAGAACCTTCAGGTAAAAGAGTGGGCCGGGGATGGGGCAGAATCTCACACAATACAGTACTATTCTTTCAAGGAACAAATATCCTCCAGTTTCTGTTTAATTTTTGTTGCTCTTCATAGAGTTTTATATATTTTGACCAGGGTTTAAAATTATTATCTACTGGAAGATTTGTCTGAATTAAGCTGCTCCACCATTTCTGAGACCAAAACTAGCCCTCTTAAATCATTCTTCACTTGAAAATGGACTTACAAATACAGTGAAACTTTGCTATCACTCTATAAAATAGAATATGTATAAGGAAAGACAAGTAGGAGTTCCACAACTATTACATAGAAGGAATCTTGGATCCAGGAGATTTTTCTTGAAACTCTACATGGTAAGCACATCATTTTTAAATAAAGTTATATTTATTTGGAGTGGGTGGTGTGATGGAATGGTTGGTGTACTAGAGAACCGTGCCGTGCAGAAGATAAGATTACTAAAGTTCCCAAGTCACTCTGGTAGATCATTAGCTGAGATTCTCTTCAAAGAGGTCTCATTATTAGAAGACCAAGAAATAATCTTTACTGAAAGAAAGTACCATAGGATCAACCCTGAAGAAAGAGTTGGAATGAGGTTAAAGTATGTACACTTAAGAGTCACTCATATCTATACTGAGCAACCAATATGGATTTTAATGGAACAAATTGCCAAATATTGGGCAACTTTTTTCTGTGCCATTTTAAAGGTTTGCAACAAATAATAGTACTTAACAGTATATCAATTTTGAGGTAACTCTTTGACAAATTAAGAGGATTCTCCATCATATTTACATTTGGTAATATGTCATCTCTGTAGGGGGACCTTCTCTCAGGGCTATTCTCTGGTTTTCCTTCATGTCACTTACTAAAGTAGGGAACTATATATTTTTGTAATTGTTTTACTTTCTCAGTGAAATGTAAGGACAACAGTCCTTAGGCAAGACATTGATATTAAATCATACTTAAATGAAAGTATGTCCATTTTTTAAAATGGATAATACAGACAACATTCTTTTTCAACCATGCCTATTGGAATCTTCCCTTTATCCAGACCATGCAAGCCACTGAAACCTCTTTGGTATCTCTGGTCTATATGAATTTTAAAAATGTAAAACATACCCAGACCATGTTCAATCCCATTCAATCCAAGTAGCAAATTTTATAAATAGCATACAATTTGTAGACAACACATAGCATAACTACCAATTTCAGGATCAGCAAACCATACCAGATTCTTTCACACATTATTTCACTTAATTTTAAAACTCCTTTGAGATATTACTATTCCAATTTAATAGATGAGAAAAGTGTAGTTCAGAGAGATTAAGTGACTTGGCCAAAGTTACACAACTAACAATTACACAACAGCTGTATAATTGGGAGAGTTCTCTAAATAGTAACAACCTAGGCAATGAAAAACTTAATTTTCTCTAGATGCAATATAAATATTTATAAACATGCTACTCTGATCCTCTCTCCAAAATATGAAGCCAAATAGATGAACATACTTTCATTTAAATATGGCTGATTTGAGTAAATCAGACTAAATTTCATCTTGAATGATGGTCAATATATTTAGAAGTATTTCAGACATTTCAAGATATGAAGAAAATATCTATTCATTTAAAGACATAAAGATAAAGTTTTTAAACTTTTAGCTTCTTTACAAAGAGGTATTACTACATTCTTATGTTCCTCTTCCTCTCTCACACCCTTCCTCAACCAGACACCTATCTACAATTACTCTAACCACCACCTGTGCTGCTTAGCCTAGCACTTAACTTGCACCTACTATAGAGGACCATGGTCTTAGTGCATACAGGCAAACTGCAAAAATTACACTACTTCAAATCCAAAGTAATGTGTGAAATGGACAGGAAAACATGAAAACTATTTTCCCCCCTACAGAACACACAGGACAAATGCAGTTTGCAGAGACTATCTTGTTCTCTGATCACTAATTTCAACAAAGAGGAAGTCCAAAGAATGAGTGTAACTGCTAATGGTAAAAGCAGCCTTTACAAGAAAAAGGAAAGGAAACTTCCTTTATAATATAGTCATTTAAAAAGTGGAAGACAGCCTGGGCTACCTCTTATCCTTGAATTCAGGAAAAGTTTTTGGGTGAAGACAAATTCAGGACCAAAAACTCTAGAACACCTTAAGCTCACGGTTTTACCCCTTTTCTTTGCTTTCTGATTTCCTACCCTTGATGCTCCTGCTCAGCTAGTTCATTGCAGCCTTACCTGTCTCATTCCAGACCTGGGCTCTCTGCCTTCCCCCTCACTATCCACCCCAGCCTGACTCCTCTCCTTCCCCAAGGCAAAACAAAACCAAAAAACACCCAAAGCCTTCCGAACCTACTCTCCTGTGGCAGATCTGCCTCCCAATCCACTCTCACAATCTCCAGTTGAAGTTTCTGCGACAGATTCATTGTCCCTTCTCGGGCGTGGGATGTGTCCCCCGCCACTAGCCGGAGCAGCCTCTTCCTGTTTCAGATCCTCCTGTCGGGCTCGCATCTGCTCTGCATCTTCCTTCGCACACACGCTCGCACCGTTCTCCACGCGTCCCCAGTTCTCGGGCCCGCACCTCTGCCCCTTTCAGACTCTCGGACCCTCAAAAGTGCGCTTCTCTCCGACCGACAGTTCTTTCTCCCTCAGACGCCTTCGCGTCCCAGACCCACGCCCCGTCAGACCGCGTCCCGGGCCGGACCCACGCCCCCCTCGGCCGCCCTCCCGTCGCAGACTCGGGGTCCCGTCAGGCCACCTCCCTCGCAGACTCGGGGTCCCCTCGGCCGCCCCGCCCCGCCGGGCCGCGCCCCTCACCTGCACCCGCCTGGCCGCGCCGATCTGCGTCTGCTGCACGAAGGGGTTCGGCACGGGCGGCGGGAAGAAGGACGCCTGGCGCGGCACCATGGACGGCCGCAGCCCCGCCTCCCCGACGCCCGAGCCCGGCACTGTGGCCGCCACCGCCGCCGCCTCAGCGCACCGGTTCATGGCCGAGCCAGGCGTGGGACCCGACCCGGACGACACACCAGGAGCGCCGCAGCGGAGACGGAGTCTCACGGTGTCCCCGCCAGAGGTGTCGCTCGGGGGCCTCTGCGCAGGCGCCGGTCACCTAGCCGCGGGCGACTGTGCCCCGCCCCTTCGGCTCGGACACACCCAGGCCCCACCCTCTTAGGCATCTGGCTCCTCCTCCTTGGTGATAGGGCCCGCCCCTTGGAGGTGAGAGCTTTTCCTTCAGAGCAATGACCCCGAAGGGTACCCCGTTCATTATCCCTAACACTCCAGTGCGACACACTTCAGCCAGAGCTCTCTGCTTTAGGGTCAGGCAGACCTGGATTTTCTATCCATTTTATTGGTCTGTGTCGTTGGCCAAATCACTGTCTCCATGAACCTCAATTGCCTCCTTCTGTAAAATGGAGATGAACACAACTCAGATAATCAGCGCCTGGATCCGGAAGTGCTAGAAACAATCACTTCACTGGGGCTGTTTCATTAAGTGAATTAATATATCCAGGGTGGGTTTTGTTTATCTGTTTGATTCCTGGTGTATGTTTTGTTTTTGTGTAACCAGTTTCAGTTGAGCATTTGTTGGTTTTGGCCGAAAAAGTCCTAATATATAATAGAATTGGTACCAGGAGTGGAATCAGTTGCACTCAAAACATATGGACTGATGGCAGGAGATCATTCTCCAGAGGAAAATTGAGCTAATATTACTAGAAACTTGCTTTAAAGTTACTATTAAGCTGCTATTAAGAAACTTGCTATTACTAGGACTCATCAGCTGTCCTCCACACTAGATGAGGAACCTGACCCAGGAAAGGGAAATGGCTTGGGCTGTGGCTTCACTTCACTCTGAGGAAGTTCAAGGTCCTCTATGGCCCTATATGGGAGGGCTGGGAGGTGGGGAAGAAGAGGACCTGAGACGAGTGGGTCTAACCCCGAGTGGCTGATAGTTAAAGGATGGAAATCATAAACAACTCATCCTTACTGCTCAAGTCTGCTAACAGCAGGCAGGCAGGCCAGGATGGGAATCCGAGTCTGAGTCCTGGGGCAGCTGCTTCTCCAAACGTATCCACTGAATGTCACAATATTCCAATGCTACTGGATAGATGTGTGGCCTTGAGTTAGTTACTTAACCTCTCTGAGCTTGTTTCCTTGTCTAGGAATGGGAGACTAATTCTTACCCCATAGGGTTATTTACAGTAACAAATAAAATAATGCACAGTAGTGTTCCCAGAAAAACACTCAAGAAATGGCACATTTTAGGCACTATTATGTTGTGGAGCACTGAATTTTCTAATGTAACAGAGTACCTCAATAACAGTGTATTCCAGCCATGATATAAGATTCCCCAGCCTCGGGGGTCTTCAGGTAGGGGCTGGCAGACCCTTGAGGCTCTTTAGCCACATACTTGCACGGGAATCTGAGCCAGGGGGCAGGACACAGGAGAAGATAAGATGGCTTCAGGCCCACTGAGGTCACCTTTAGAGTCCTATCCACTCCTTAAGCCCTTCCCACCAGCCCCACCATGAGAGGCCTGAAGCAGTTCACCATCAGACTGAGCACCAGAAGGGGCCTCTGAAAAACCCCAGGCCTTAGATTTCTGTTTGGCAGTAGCTCCGTAATTTCTGTGTAGGAGGGGATTAGGGGTGGACAGGCTGGTAGGAAGGAGGAATAAGGAGCTTATCCATTAATGCTAGCTGTGTTTAGAAACAAGCATATTATTTCTCTCCTAGTGTGTTTACTTGGGTGGTTTTAGGGACTGATGGGGTTTCTGGGCTGAGGGCTACACCTTCTCCTCTAGGTCATCCTTTGGCCTTGATACAGGTTCTGTTATCTAATAGCTAAGGGACCCTGGGCTAATCACTTCTGTCTAGTCCTGTTTCTTCATCAATAAGACTCAACTCAACTAATAGCCTTTCTCTTTAGGTGGTTGTAAAGGTTAAATTAAGTGATGCCTGGCACATAGTAAGCATTCTATTAATGGAAGGGGCTGTTATTATTGTTGTTCATTGTTAGTAGTAGTAGCATTAGCATTGGTATAATTGCTAATGAAGACACACACTCAGAGAGAAAGCGAACCATGAACAGACACAACTACTAACAGCAACTAACAGAGTTGCTGCTGCTTCGGGGCTCTTCCTACAGGACAGAGGGATGGAGCTTGCCCACCCTGAGGTTGTCTTACTTTTCACTTTGGAAGCTCTGAGCTTTCCAGCAGATATCACGTGTGCCCTGAAGGAAGCAGAGAACTGGACTTTAACATTTCCTCTTCTGGCTGGGCCTGTGGCACCTGTCTGTGCCCTGCTAAAACAGATGGCAAACACTGCCACACAATTGGTGTCTTTATTCGTATTTGTTGACATTTCCCATGGGGAACTGTTGCAGGGAGAGGCAGGGAGGGCGGAGCAGGGAGCCATGGCTTGGTTTTCCTCCATCCAGTGGAGGAAGTAACTGGGAAGGGGCATACTGAATTGAGTGGACGAGGGAACCGTCGCTATGTGGACCGAGATGTATTGTGCAGTGACTTCAGACAACCTGAGTCCTTCTGTCAGGAAATGCAGTTTCAAAGTGGAAAAAATAAAAAGACCAAAACAAAACAACAAAGTGCATATAAAGCAAACTGCTAATGTAGAGAAGGTTCTAAGGCAGCCAGCAGTGAAAAGTGTCTAGGGTGGCCACCTGGCCATGCCCTTATCCCGCTGTCCCATGCCAAGCTGCTGGGCCACCAGTGCCCTCTTGAGACAGTCTCTATTGGCTCCAAGGGTGCTGTGAGCCACAGAAGGTTGTGGAGAGAGAAGAGCCTGAAGTGTGGCAGCACCAGGGCAGCCCAAAGCAGGGCTGCATTGAAAATGTCAAAGTATCTCTTTAGGGGTGGCTCTGAGGGCTGGTGGGATGGGAGGGGGAAGGGCACCTGGGAGGGGCACAAATCAGCACCTATCCTGGGCACAGGGCAGAGCCACTCTCTGGATTCTTAAATTACCAGATGGGAGTGAGAACGCTGATTAACTACAGAGCTGCAGGCAGGGCTGCCAGGCCCCCACGGGTCCCTCTCCGGTGCTCAGGGCCGGGTGAGCAGAAGGTGAAGTGGAGGAAGGGCCTGTGCGAGCCGAGCCTGCTCAGCAGCCCAGCCAGTCGGATTTGATGCTTCCAAACTTCACACTCTTCAGACTTTGGTTCTCCAGTTTCAGGTAATACGCACCCTTGAAGAAGTAGCTGTGACCTGGGACAGAGAAAACACAGAGGCTGTGACCACCCCATCCTGACGTTCTGGCACACAGAAGGTTCTGGGAGCTTTGAATGTCTGCATGGCATAGGGGAGAAGCTTTTAACACATTGACTGCCATGTGAGTTGTATTTAACTCAGGCAAGTTTTGAGCCCAGGGCCGTGTGAAGAAAATCCCTGCAGTTGGTTCGTGAAAATCTTATTAACACTTATTGATGTTCTTATTGTTACAATTAAAATTGGCAATTTAATTCTAAAAACATGGATTTCATTGCATATAACTCACGCACAGGAAACAATACAAATAATAAATTAGAAAGGATTGTTTTGTTTTAATAAAACACCGTAGTCCCAGGGAAAAATATTTTTTTTCTAGTGTGGCAGTCAATGTGTTAAACCAGAAGAGACCTTTCTGGGACTGGAGGAAGAGAAATCCTGTGGAAATAAGCTCTCTTGGCCCCTGTTCGCTCATCTCTAAGATGAGGATAAAGACACCAACCTCTTAGGGTTTGTGGTGAGGATTAAGTGAGATAACACATGCTATTAATAATAATAATAATAAACCTCCCTGGTTAGCACAAGCACCAAACTAAGCACTTTCCATATACCAGAGGTGGCAAAACAAGTGGCTTCCAGCCCTACGAAGGCCACAGATGGGTTTTATTTGGCTCACACAAGTTGTTTTGTTTTGTTTGTCTTTAAATCTGAATAAGTTGCCAACATGTAAACATCTGGAAAGGTCACATGAAAATACAGATTTCTGGCTTCTTTTAAAAACAACTAGAATATCTAAAAACACAGGGTCCTCCTTCTTGCAGGCCAATAATCATCAGAAACTGGGAAGCACCTGGCCCCTGTAAATGAGCCATGTGTTCTCTGGTTCACTGCAGACTCCTCCCTTCCCTATTGTCTGCCACTGCCTGCTTCATTCATTTGTGCTACCTGCCTGGCCCCTAGAGAATTTGGAATCTGTGGCTCCTGACACACATGATCTTATTTGCTTTCTAAAAAAACTCAGCACATAATAGGTACTTAATAGACGTTCAAGATTGAAGATGATCCTTAATCTAGCGCCTGATTGGACACTGCCTTTTCTTGGACTTGTAAGACTGTTAGCCACTGGAGGTCCAAGCTCTGTGCTCAGCATACAACAGGCAGTCAAAAAAACCTCTGTGGAGTTTAAAGGAAATCTCTAAAAAGCCAAATTGCACTCATTTCTAGGGCCCTAGAGAGTTCATAGAAGCCTCCCCAGGAATACTGTTTTCCAGCTCCAAATTCTGGCCCTCGCTGATGCTGCGGTTTTATTCAGCAAGGAACCAGGGCAAACCAGGCTGAGCGGGGACCTCTGCCACATGAGCAACAGAGCATGACAAAGTTTGCCTTGTCTCAAACGGAGCCATCCTTCTGCTAATGGGAGGCGGCCACAAACAAGGCCTTCTGCAGGACTAAAGAGCGCCTGGATCAAACCCCAGAATGAATCCAGGGCAATGAGCCCATGTCCCTCCTTCCCTCCCCGCTCCAGGCCTCCCGCCCTCTCCAGCCCTGGCTCCAGGCCATGCAGCTGTGAGGAGCCTTTCTGGGCCTTACTTCCTGGAGCCAGGCCCAGGGAGCAGAGGTCAGGGGTCTGGACTCTGTCCCAGCCCCGGCTGAAGGGGCTGGTTTGTTTTCCTGGCGCCGCATGCCCGTCCAGCACAATGAGGGAGTGTGTGCTAGCGAGGGGCTGGGCCCTGGCTGGGGGTGGGAGTCCTAGAAAGCGACAGGGGCCCGGGTGGCTCACCACTGCCCTGCAGGTCCACGACAGCATCCAGGTTATCGGGGATGGCGTTCCAGGCGTCTGCGATGAGCTTGGGGAAGCCAGGATCCATTTTCTTCTTGACCTCATTGTATCTGTAAAGAAACAGGCAGGGTGAACCAGCAGGGCCTCTCGAAAGCCCTCTCCTCCCCCAACCTGGGTGGGAGGGGACAGCTGGTGGCTCCTGGGTGGGCCTGAGACCCCAGACCTAGCCCTGCAAGCGAGGCAGCTGGCGGCAGTGGAAGGCCGAGCTGTCAGACCTGAGTCGGAAGCCCACCTCCTCTACTTACTGATTACATGACTTCAGACAACCCCATAAAAACTATCTTGTGATTACTGCTAATCTTCATGAAGCACTGACTACGTGTAACCACTTTCCCCACATACTTTCTCCTTCAATCCTTCCAATAATCCTACGACACAGTTATTACTGCAACACCCATTTTACAGATCAGAGGCTTAGGAGCTGCTCCCAGCTCTGTCTGGTTCCAGAGCTGCAAGTTGCTCTGTGAGCCTCAGTTTTGCCAGCTGTAAAATAGGGTTATATTTAGTTGAATATATATTAAATAAAATAGCACATGCAAAGCATCTATCCTCACGTCTGGTAAATATCAATACTGAGTGTTTAATGTTCCTTTACAAACAGATCCTGCTATAGTCTGAGAAGCACCAGGGTAGGAGCCCTGGGATGGGTCCTGCCCCATCATTCTTTCACTGTGTGGCTCGGACAAATGGCTGCTTCGTCATCTGCCAAGTGGAGATGACACTCCACGTCCGAGATGATCGTGGCTGGCCGTGAGATGCCAGTGCGAGGTGGTGCACGTGAGTGCAAGGCCTGTTAGTCACAGGGCGGATCACAGGCCACGCAGCGCTGGCTGCAGCTCTCAGGGTGTGTCGTCATTTTGGGCTCTGCCTTTAATTAGGGTAAATACCTTGGGCATTAGGTGGCATGTTCTTCTCCCCGGCCAGCAGCACCTCTGTCTTTTAAAATTTTTTGGAGAATTTTTTAAATGCTAAAACATTTTGCTTCCTTTGCTTCCCACTTCATTATTCTATACATATTTAATGGGCGCCCACTATGTGCGTGTGGATATCTCAGGAAACAAGATCAAGTCTCGGCCTCATGGAATTCATTTTCTAGACAGATCTATTTGAATCCCGTCCTGGGGAAAGCCAGGCTTTCCTCTGCGCTGCCTCCTGGCGGGCTGTCTCCTTCCCCACGGCAGCCTCGCCACTCCACCCTGGATAACCACAGCAGCCCCTGTAGGCTCCCTTCTGCGGGGGTCTTCTCCCGCGGCCCATCATGCAGAAACTGCCAGAAAAGCCTTCCTCAATCCCAGCTGCATCGTAAGGCTGCGTCTTACACCACCTGCCATGCCCCCTCATGACCCAGGGCACCACCGTCCCCAGCTCAAAATCCCGACGTTCCCACCCACATCACCTCCACTCGCCCCTCAAACTATATTCCCTAGGGCTATGGTGGCTCCCAGATGTGTCCCAAGCTTGAACTTGCTCTCATTTCTTTCTCATTCTACCCACAGGAATCAGCTCCATTGTATAGATGAGGAGACTGAGGCTGAGAGAAGTGAGCTATTTTGCTTCCAAGTTCTTTTCATCCAGAAGAATACAAGCACCACAGCGTGAAGGGGGCCTGTCTGTTCTGAAGGGGACCATATCTCTTCACTTTGCTCTCTGTCCCCATAATCTCTTTGAACAGTGTTTCCCGCTCACGGGCACACTGTTTTGAGAAGTTCTCTGTGACACTCTGGAACGTCTCTGCAGCTGCGGAAGTTGCAGGTGTTAAAAACACAGTCATGGAAAGTGTCCCAGATTTTCTGTATGTGTATCCTCGAGCCACTTCAGACTCAGTTTCCACACCTGGACGAAGGGGCTAATGCTACCATAAGTGAGCAGCACAGGTGACGTGCACAGCCTCAGGCCTGGGCTGTGCTACAGTCCCCGTAAGGACAGCAACTATTATTTGGTTCAGATGTGTTTGTTTCCGTCCCTCGCTCTACTGTAAGCTCCAGGAGGGCATGGAGTGATCATTTCTTGACCACTGTCTTCCCGGCACCTAGCTAAGCGTCCGGCACATGGGAGATGTTGAACGGATATTTGTGGGTTTAGTGGAAGCTTCTGAAAGCAGGGACCAGGCACTCCCTGGCACGCCAGAGGCAGCTGCTCACCCGCTGTCCTCTGGGGCTCTCTCCCCTTCTCCAGCAAGGAGGTCTGGGGCCTCTGCAGATGCCACACCAGGGCCGGGGTCACAGGCTCATTAGACACCTCTCCTGGGACAGATCTGTCTCCTTTGGACGCCCAGCCTGGAGCCTCTGATTGGCCCTTCAGCTCTGCCCCTTTTAGGGAAGTCCCAGGAAGGTTTCTGGGACTGCAGAGCAGCCTGTCCATCCTGTTCCTGGCTGTGGGAGGTGAGCCTGTTATGGAAAAGGATTGGGAGGCAGACAGTCTGCCTGAAAACCCTGCAGGGCACTGTCACAGCCTGCGTGTCAGTGTGTGTGTGTGTCATGTTCCTACATGGACACATCTGTCCTTGTGTGTTTACACGCACAGAGTGTACGGGAGAGTGATTATGAAGTCCTTCCAACACCGTGATTCGGAGATGCCAGGGCTTCGTGATTCTAAGACTCATGTGTCTGGGATCTGCGCCTCCCACTGTCCCCAATTCCGAGACTCGGAGATTCAGAAGCGCCCGCGACGCTGAGACGCCATTCGCAGTACGTGCTCACGCCTGGGAGCGTTCCGGAGCCTGTGGGTAGAAAGCCCACTCCGCGGTTTCCTGCCTCACTGTTTTCTTTGCTGAGACTTGAGATATCCATCAGCTTAGGTTGCTAAGTGTCTTAGCAATATGTCTGGAATTCTGCCCTGACAGGGGCAGGCCTTGGACAGAAACAGCTTCTGAATGCAGGGCAGGGAGGGAGGGGGTGGCGAGGGGGCAGGGGGGAGAAGAGAGAGGCCTTGGGAAGGAAGCTCGATTGCTCAGGGATGGCGGACAGAGGGCTCGGGGAGGGAGTGCCCTTTGAGTAGTTCCTGGGTGGGGCCCCAGTGCAGTGGCAGCCACAGAATGAGTGTGGGGACACTAGGAAGGAAGGGATGGAAAGACACCTTGAAAGCCCCTGTGCCCACCCCATTGACCAAATGACCCAGAGGACGTAGTGGAGGCGGACTGGGTTAGAAGACGGGAGAAGCAGCTATAATCCTGGTTCTGTGCCAACACACTTATATATAAGTAATTTGGACAAGTTATTTAATGTCTTTGGACCTCAGTTTCCTTATCTGGAAAGCGTGAAGAGCTATAATCAAACTCCTGAGGTTTAAGCAGCCTCTCACTGACCATTCCTGGATATTGGACTCCTTGGCCCCTTAGCCTTGACCATGGCCTCTCGGAACTGCACTCTTCCCTGCAGATGATCTGGAGCAGGTGACCTGCTTCTCTACTGCTCCCCTGCCAGTGTGTGACCACAACCCCTGGGCCTATTGTGTGCCCACAGCCCCTAGGCCTATCATGGGCATGCCAGAGGGCGCCTGCGGCTTCCAAGGGACTTGAATGAGAATGGCTGGGGCATCCAGCTCTCAGTCCTCTTCATATTGTGCTGGCTCCATCCCTGCTTCTACCACCCCCATCTCTTGGAACCCCACTACCCCGGGTACAGTACAGTATAGTACAGCAAAGACTAGCATGTTCTCTAGGGGCCAGAATGCCAGAGTTCAAATCCTGATCTGTCCCTGGGAGTGGTGGCTCATGCCTGTAATCCTAACACTCTAGGAGACTGAGGCTGGAGGATTGCTTGAGGTCAGGAGCTTGAGACCAACCTGAGCAAGAGCAAGACCCCATCTCTACCAAACATAGAAAAAAATTAGCCGGGCATGGTAGTCCATGCCTGTAGTCCCAATCAGTTACTTGGGAGGCTGAGGCAGGAGGATCACTTGAGCTCAGGAGTTTCAGGCTACAGTGAGCTATGATGATGCCACTGCATTCTAGCCCGGGGCGACACAGTGTGACCCTCTCTCAAAAAAAACAAAACAAAAAAATAAATCCCAACCTGTCACTACCTGGCTGTGTGACCTTAAACTAGTTACTTAACTTTGCCGAACCCAAGTTTCCTCATGTGTCAAATGAGGATAATAGTAATACCCACGTCACAGAGCCCTTGGGATAGCGCCTGGCACAGTGTCAGTAGCAGCACCTATTCTCTTTATTTTAATTACCCCTTCTTCAGTGAGTTACCCCCAAATGTGAGAGCCCAGACTAGACACAGGCCCAAGCAAAAGACTTCTGAAAAGGGAAAGGAGATTCTGACCGAGATTTTATTAGAGGGGCTGCAGCCGGGATAGATTAGAGACCAGAGAGTAGAGTAGACCTCCGTGGCCCACCAACCTTTGAACTTGACCCCGGAGGCACAATGGCGCCTCAGTGTGTCTTCTGCAGCTCCAAGCAGCCAGCCGTGCTGCCGTCCTATCTACCACCCTCTCTTACCTCCAGAATTTGTCCCCAGCGAAGATGTACGTCTTCTTGTTCTTGCTCCAGTTAAAAGCAGCATCCACCCGCTGGACGTCAGGGGGCAGTCCCAGGCTGGTCAGAGGCTTGGGGTAACCTCGCTCCAGGGTGCTGGCAGAGTAGACCCAGTACTCGTTCCCTGCAGTGGAAGCAGAGGGTGCGGTGTGTTGGTGGCTGATGTTGAAATCCCCCAGTCCGGCCTGTTCCTCCTGTCACCGGTCTGCCAGGGGACCCCACTGCGCCCACTCTCAACAGGGCACAGCTTCCTGCTCACGTCTGGGCTCAGTGCCCAGAATCAGGGCTCACGCGTCGGGTGTTACAACTTGATTAGAGAAGGTGCCCTGCCGAGGAGGCCAGTGGGGGTGGGTCCAGCCCACCTGCTCGCAGGTCGCACACCCTGAGGACCACGCCTGCCAGGAAGAGGCACCTTTTCTAAATTCGCAGAGGCGCCCTGTGATCACTGTGGGGTAGAGGAGAGGGGAGCGGGTAGGCGGGACATTAAGTCTGCATAGTCTTGGCAGAGCCTGTGTCTCTTCTAGGAAGGCTTTCCTGTGATCCCACCTCAGCCCAGGGCAGGGCCCCCCGGGTGCTCCAATCATGGTCCTTTCTGCACTCCCGTCTAACTCTCTGCTGTCTCCCGAGGAGTCTGCGAGCAACGGGAGGGCAGGGGCTGCATCCCCCGGGTCTGGCAAAGCCCGGCACATGGTCGGTGCTCCGATCAGTACTGAATGAGCAGGGCTTCCCAAACTTTGGTCATACAGACCCTACCTCGATAATTTTTACCACTTCTAGAGAGTCCTTCTATTATTACTTACTTAATATTTTGTTTTTGGTGAATTCATTTTGAAATCTTTAAAAAATAAATTTATTTTTCAAAATTTCTTGATTGTCTAAATATCATTTATTGAATAATCCATTTCTGTCCTGGTTTGAAACATCACCCTATCATAACTAATTAATCTTGGTTAAAATAAATTTGTGTTTCAAATTAAAAATAAAAACAACTCAGTTTTGTAAAAATTCTAACCAAAACCTGCCGAAGGCTTTAGCACTAGAAAGGTAAGAGAAAGACACACACACACACACACACACACGGCTGTTAGAGATACACCAGCATTAAACTGACATTTTTTTTTTCTTCTAGAAAAGGAATTGGAAGGATTGAAAAAGAATTAAGGCCGGGCGCAGTGGCTCACACCTGTAATCCTAGCACTCTGGGAGGCT